>LPNX011036814.1:220269-370269 GCA_001517045.1 Pseudotsuga menziesii | reverse complement strand
GAGTGGGTTGTGATCATGGCCCTTGTATTGGACCCCATCCATCATCAATTGGTTTTGGGTTAGGAGTGGGAATGCCTAATCTCTTATTACCTTGGTTATGTTGAACATGCTTCCTCATATCATAAATCATGAGTGAGAAATGGAATTTTATGTTCTCATGTGTGTGTGAAGGGGCCCAACTATGGTGACATTCCCTTCTCTCATGAACAAGGTTATGAACTCTATGCTATATCCTTGTTTTAGGTTTGTAGGATAGTTTGGAGTAGACTAGTTGGGCTAGAGAATGAATGTGAAATTCCATACTCATTATTCGTGGTGCACATGCCCAATAACTAAAGAAAAAATAGCATAGGTGTTCTACAACAAGATGAAGTTTAGACACTTGATCTTGTACATTAATAATTTGTATGTATAAATTGGAAGAAATAGGGGAAATATTATACTAAAAAACTATCAATATGTTATGAAAGTTTTAAATCTAACACCCTCTAATTTTTCCTTGAATTTTTATTTGTTTCCATGTTTCTCGGAATTCCACATCTAATGAATTTCAATTACTAACATGGGGGCTTTCTAGAAGATAGAAGTAAGGAGGAGTTAGAAAAAATTGTAATGTTCCACTCCTAGCTAGACTGAGCATGAAAATAACACTAAAATAATGGATCAGGGATTTCATTTCTATCACCTAGACAACATTTACGGCAAGGGATGCTTAGGTCATTCAATATATTGCTAGGAGTAAAACCATGTAAAATAAGAGAACAGACAAAATTGCCTTTTTTGGATCCATTAATGGTTTCTAGACACACTACAAGTTTAAAGAGACAAGTCATTCAAGTTTAGATTTGAGTTTCTATAACTTATTCATTAAAGTATCCAAGATGGATTTATGAAAACCATTTGCAACATCAGCATGATTCCTTCTAAAAAATATTAGCATTTTTGTAGTTCCAATATTTACATCAAGATTGAGGAGCTTAAACACCCAACTTTATAAATGGAGAGTTGAGGAAAATATCCTTAATAAGATGAAAAATGAGTCTTTATAGGATTTCTAGCCTAAATTTGGTTTTCTATTCTAGGCATGGAACCCAATCTCAATTTTTGGCACCAATGATGTCCATGTGTTGGTTGATAATGGATATTGACATGAAGCTTAACTAGAACATAGAAGGGAGTTGTATAACACATTCCATCTTGGTTTGCACTTCCACAATTAACTTATTTTCATGTTATTATGTAATGACAATATTCTAATATTAGGTTAATTGAAACACAACACTAGATAACTCATGTTCAACTAAAAAAATGGACTAAATAGAGAATAAAAACACCATATGGCATAGTCACTCTATAACATTCCCGTGTCCATCCTTCCAACCTCCAACGAAGTTGCAGTATCAGTTTCAATTCAAGCAAATCCATCTCCGGATCAAGCCATAATCTCCTTAATAGGCGCAGAGTTCCCCATCATGGATATAGTGAATTCACTAGCAGATTCATATGCATATTGAGTTTCCCTAGCGGTTGATACTGAACTAGCAGATATGGTTGACCAAGTAATAAAACAATTCGAGAGCTATAAGTGTTTCACCAGTGATAGTGGACCAAGCAAAAGAACCCTTTCTTTACTTTGCAAGTAGACAGAGGGAGATAGCTGTTGATTTGGAGGGACCCATTAAGTTGGGTTCGAGTTCGATTGCGATAGGAATCCATTAATCTGGGTTCAAGTTCGATTGCAATAGGAAGCCTACTGAGCCGAAGGTCACAAAGGAAACCGAATTTAGCGAGGAGACCCGCATAGTCGGAGCCAATGACTCCCAAATCGGTAAGTAAAATCCTCTTTGAAATCATTTGTTCGAACTCATGTAGTTTCCTTCCCATATGTGATGTGATGAGGGTCAAGTTGTATAAATAGGGTCTTCAAAGACATGGCAATGGCATTGGCCAATTAACCAATGTCTCATTTTTGTCCACCCATCCAATTAAGAATTGGGCGTAATCATACTAAGTAATAAGAATATCCAATAGGGGGAATATGGTATCCACAAACCTTAAAATTGTATTATACACTAACTTGTCATGGTAAAAACCTAGCAATTAGCATATTCATTTAGCTTACAAAGGTTTCGTGTATTGGGCATATCCAACATTTGATTTATGGCATATTTTGTTACATTGCATATTTATGTGGACCGATCAAATTAAACAATGGCATGTTTTTCAAAGGAAAAGGTTTTGCACACACCAGACCGATTCCGAGAAATGGTAGGTTTGGGGTATGACATTTAGGGCTATATTTGACTCCCAAAGATTAAGAAGTCACTAGATTCTTTAAACTTGGTTTGGGAAGCAATAATGGACTCATGGAGGTATGTAATTGATAACATACGATTGAATAGGTATCCCCATATGTTTATGAGGTGATCATAATTTGGGTTTGATTTCTTATTGGTCTCAAACAATTGGGGATTGTCAATAGTGGACATATCTTTCTTGATTTGAAAACAAGACAAGATTTAGAAAAAATAGTAGGAAATTGATTCAAAGTTACAGTTGGAGGCTTGTCAGCTTCGACGTTTCAAAGTTACATCTTAATGTCATCATATTATAATGTCCAAGGGTACCAAACCTTCTTAAGTATTATGACCATATACAAGGGTTTCATGACCCCATCAACTCTCAAATGACCACATAATGGGTCATTTGAGCCACTTGGTGTTTCAATGCCCATATCATACCATGTCGTCAAATTTTGGTGTTTCAATGCCCATATCATGCCATGCCATCAATGACAAAGGGTCAAACTCTTATCCATCAAGAGATTCACAATGGAATTTATGCTCAACAAAACCTTCTAATGATGTATGGTGTAAGAAAGACATCTCAAGAGTCTTTTCTTCATATCTTTGTGCAACCTTGCAAGAATCACATACATGTAGCATAAGCTTTTCCTATAGTCCCTTTAGTAGATATGTATCCAAATGTGCAATCAAATTGCAATGCAATGCGTGCAATAATAAATTTTCTTCCATTTGCCTTGGTTGTCCACTGTAATCATCCTTCAAAGATCAACAATCAACCCATGTGAAGCCATTGTCAAGCCTTTGCAGTCTCCTTCAAAACTACAACAAGGTCTACAAGGTTAGCAATAAAAGATTTTCATACTTTGCTAACAAGTCTGCAAGTAACTTCTTGGCTCAAACATATATTCCAATCCTTTGGGAGAATTACTCTTTGATCAAAATGAATCATTCTGCTAGTTCATGTTTAATTTCTAAATGCTTAGTGAACTCATGGTTTATCTAGCACGTGCAAGATGAATTGCTATCTTTTGACAACTGTATAGAACTTCACTTATTCTTGATTTTTGGGTGCTTTATCATATTTGGCTTTGTCTACTGAGATCAAAACTAGATTAATGTCATATTGGGAATATGAAAATTTCTCAGTACTATGGCAACTCAAATAGTCATGGACCAATATATTTGATGTATATATGGATCTCTTTTCACATTCTTTCAACTATTGAAGCTGGTGATGCATAACAATTGTACTGCTAAAACAATTAATATTACTAATGAACATACCATGCTTTTATGTCAAACATACTATAGGTTTCATTTCTTGAACACTTTCTTTCTATTGATAATATTCTCGCTGATTTGACTACAAGAGGTAACCTATGTTGTTCATTGAAATGAAGAACCACTAGAAACAACACTTTCATCATTTCTAAAAGAAAAGTGCAAGCATGGTATCTCAAGAGTTTTGTCCTCATGCATAGCCAAATTCTAAGTTGTTTTAACCTAAGATTAAACTTTCAACCCAGTTCTTCATTCACTCTTTTATGTTGCTATTTGAATACATGTGTCTTCACTATGTCGCTCCAGTTATCATTCTCAAAAGAGTGTTAAGACGTAGATGTTGCTTCATGTTATTGCTTTAAGCAAATTTCCATAGTGACGTAGATGTCATACTGACATATGACCCATTTTTCCCATGCCCATTTGTCTTGTTTTTGTTGGTCCATGTATTGTTTAGCTGTTCTTATACCCCACCTAAATCGTGGGTCCATCTATCAATGATTTCGACACTTATGATTAGTAGTTCCCCAAAATTGCTTGTAGGAGAGAAAATGCATGAATTCCTACAACATCAAATTAGTGGTATTACATTTATGGCTTGTGCTCATTACTTTAAACACCTTGCTACTCAGAGAGCCATGAACAAACACTATTGATCTCTTGTGAATTTGATTAATCACATTCCCCACAGATTCAAGCTCCTTGTTCTTACCCTTGGTCATGAGTGCTTATTCTATAACACTGTTTCCAAGATTTTTTGAGTCCCTTCACCTTTCTTGTCACAAGGGTAAGCAACTAGGTGCTTATCTTTGACCTTCATTAACATATTTCACTTAAATGCAGTGGGTGTCAAAACATTTATCCCCTAACAAGGTGGATAGTGAAACCCTACTTATAATAGATAAATCCTTGCAAGCAATTGCCAATAATGCAAAATATGCACTGAAGAAGGTTTAACTAATTGATTTACTTACAATATCTAGGAAAAACCTTATAGAGGTCTTTGAAATGCTAGTGCTATTTTTTCAAACAAGTAATGAGGTTGTACATATACATGATATACATGAAGAATAGGTTGTACTGCATATACATGAGGAATATGATTTTATACCCATGTGATATACATGATTTGATAAATTAAACTCACATTTCAAAGTTTATCAATTTTATCTTTAACAACCATATATTTAGAAGGATGGGAAAACCTTTTATTGTGGTGAACTAGGGAAGTGTTAGGCCATCGATCAATGTAGTGTTATACAAACCATGAAAATTGTAATAAAACCATGGAAATACATCACACAACTCTTGTAATAGGATTTGTGGGTTGCTATCTCTTTAGAGGAACATGACGCACCAAGTAGAATGTATTCAATAACACTAGGTTTAGCTGACATATCTACCTTTATATTGGGAGAAATATATACCATATTTCCTTCCTTAAATGCATCTAGAGTGGGTATAAGTTTATTCAACCAATTTACATGTCCAAGTTGTATGAAATCCTTTGATTTGATGGAGAAATGATAAAAATATCTTCTAGGGGCGAATGCATCCTAAGAAAGAAAATAAACATGATGGTGCATATTGTACCAAGGGAAATTAGGGTTGTTTAAATATTCTATAATATCTTGTTCATAATTGAATATAGAATATCTTGTTCATAATTGAATATAGAAGTAGAGATATTAGGAAAATCGGGTGTCTTTAGGGGAGAGAGAAGTGATGAATTGGGTGAGGTACATCTTATATGTATGTCGCATTGGGTTTCATATTTGAAGGGTTGCGCATGCGATGAGGGTAGGGCACATTTGTATAAGAATAAATCTACCCTTAATAAAGAGGTTTTGGTTGATTCAACATGGATTGAGACTGAGGCATTAGAGCCAATAATATTGAATGTCATGGTGGAGGGATAGGAAAGGAAAAAATGATTATGGGATAAGGGAACCACATATGATGTAGAATCATTAATGCATGGAGTGCCACTACACGAGGGGTTCTAAACATGAGACTGAGTAGGAGGAACTGAATACAAATCACTATCTCCTGCATGTGCTAACGAGCAAAAATAGCATATAAATGATAGGGCATATGGTGTTTCCCATATGAAGGTAGGATGAACATGGGGCACTTGCAACAAGAATGGTTTCCATACTTTTTTTTTGACAGAAATAGATAGAGTTTATATTAAGAAAACAACGAAGAACCCACTGGCACAGATACAACAAATGGACCCATTCATAGGCCTAAACACACCAACAAAATGGACGAAATGTCTTATTGTCCAAAACATCTAAAGTTTTCTTAAAATAACTAGTAAAAGACTTTGAAAACAGAGATAATTACAGAGTTTTTCAAAAACACAGAGTAGACCAAAACAACAAAACCCAGAAATTAATGACCACAGAAGTCTGTAGCGCATGAGGCACAATTTGACAGCTTAGTAGTTCGCTTTTCCCTAGACACTCTATCAACCTTTAGATGAAGCTTCTCAAACCAAGATTTCATTTCCACAAACTGAGCTTGAAGAGCCTGAACATATTGACTAACTGCGTCTGAGAAATCCTTACGAAGCTGCAACAAGGTTGTTTCAACCACCTCGAATCTCCTACCCCTTCTTCATTAAGATGCTTAGCAAACCGCTTCTAGTCCCTGACTTGCCTGTGTAGGTCTCTAATTTTTTTTTCCAACAATTGAATTAGGTCACGCCCTAAAACCACAGAACCAAAGGTTGAAGCCATGACAGGAACCAAATAACAATAAAAACTAGCTGGCGAGCTAAGCTTCTCCCGCAAATACCTAAACAAAATATGATGAAAGTTTATTATCCTCTGATTTGAAATACCATATTATATTTTATGAATCCCTTGTTACCTCTATTGAAAGTCATTATAATTACAACGACACTAGAATATTAATAATTATCTTATTCTCCTTTTGGCTTTTTTCTTTACCAAATATTAACGTTTTTGATGAAATAGTCATTACTAAATATTGCAAAATGATATATGAAATAGAAAATAAACCCAATTCAAATAAAATAGAAAAGTAACTAATTTCAAAATGCACATGTATTCCCACTCACTTACTTTTTGTATTGTCAAACGAAAAGTATGAAAATAAATCAAATCAAATGAGAAAAAGTATATCGTAACCATTTATTCCAAGTTTTACCCCGTGGACTAATAGAATATTGCCATATGAGAAGTGTTGAAAATCAAATCAAATGAGAAAAGTGTATAAAAACCATTTGAGCAAAGTTTTAAATTTTAGACTGATGGAATAAGGACCGGGGGAATATAATTTATTTTTATCTTGTTATTAACTAATCAATCATAAACTTTGTAGACTATTAGAATCGAATCCTTGGGTGATCTTGGGTTCTCAAATATTTTATTACTTTCATGAGGGTTATCCAACAAGGACACAAAACAAAGTTACTATATAGTTAATATGTGCCTAGGTCATGCACATGTTATGAGAAAGTGTGATTGTGACTTTTTTTTATACAATGTTATCATAAATTTTAATGTTGTAACCGACTTTGACTTTGCTTCTGCTTGTTTTCAAATTTATTATAATTATTAAATAATAATTAACGGATAAAATATATTACATTTTATTATTTTTATATTAATTAATAAAAAACTTAATCAAAATATTTTTTTTAAAGTTATTGAAGATTATATTAGTGTAAAAAAAGAGAGTACAATTCTGGATATTATAACAAGGATATCAACTATATCTAGAAAATGACATCGTAGTAGAAAGACCATCAAAAACTAAATTGTAGAGACCTGCCCTCGAGGAGGGAAACCAGGTGAACAAGAAAAAACTGGAGTAATACAAAATTGAGAGTTTTTAGAAGAGCCATAGTCCATAATGACTAACATAAATCTATAATTAGAAATAAAAGAAACCAAGGCCTTACGACATGCTCCAAGGTTCTTCAACCATGATGCAGGGATTGTAGAAGTCTTCTTCATCTGTAGAAGGGGCATGAGGCAGATCCTTAGTTGGAAGGGGTTCCAACTTCCTCTGTGACGAGCTGCCAACTTGGGAGTGGTCCCCGACGTGATTCATCTTCAATTCCTGAGAACGAAGGTCCATTTCTGCCTGCTTTTTTGGCTTGTCCTCAAGTTGTGGCACGTCTTGACGTCTTGAGTTTGGTTGAGGCGAGGAGGCAGGTTTACCCAAAGAATGCTCAGAGTTGCTGGACACGGAAGACGAGGGTGCTTTGCCACATTCCATGAGAAGCTGTGCAAGAACGTTTTTCATTTTCCAATAATGTGATTGATGTTGTCTTAAAGGGTGAGTAGAGTGTGGTGAGCCACTGCCTCACCTCCCCAGTCATCTACATCCCGCCTAATCCAAATAGGAATACAAGTACTATAACCCGAAGAGAAGTTGCATCTCGTCCCCCTATAACTGCTTCCCCTACGAGGGATGACACGAAGACGCAACGCCATAATGACAAGGAAGAACCAGAACACCAGGGGATGGAAGATACACCAAGGCTCAGGATTGAAAAACAAAGTGTAAATGAACGGAATGGCGGATGAACACTATTTTCCACCCTTAGAATCCCCACACTAAATGCGAACACCTAGAGGTATGCTGTCACGCATGATATCGCTTTACTTTGACAAGACTAAGACCAGAAGTGATATGTCGTTGCAGTTTAATGCCGAGCGTTGGATAGTGGAGCGCATTGATGCTGCATGGAGTGAGTTTAGGAAGCTGAGGGGAGGGAAATAAATGAATAATTCATTCCCTTTCCTTGAGTGTGCCGCGAAACACCCACATCCAGGGATACAAGGTACTTAGCTGCAATGGAATTGCAATCCTCTCAAAGAGCTGTATGAGTGGCAACGACGAAAAATAGATCTTGGAGCTGGGAGTTTGAGATTACTCCTTCATTCGCAACTCTGTTCGCGAGAATTGGATTTTCATTTCACATGTTCAAGGTTGATTGAAACAGAGTCATCTAATTCTTTGGAAAGCCACTAGGTGCTAGCTTGGAGACTGGAGCACCATTTTGTAAATGAGTGACCAGAGTGATGATGAGCTTCGTGTCTCCCTCCATGATGAGGGGGCTGATGTTCCAAAGTTTAGCTAGCCAAAATCCATGAAGAAGCATTGAAAGCTCTGTTGTGTTGTTGTTGTCAATTCCCAGAGAGACATAGAAAATTAATATGACCCAGGTCGTTCCCAGGTGCACACTGGGGACAATAGTTCGACTGAAGGAGTTGAGCACTATTATGGAAGAAGCTTCAAAGAGTAAGTAAAGCATGAAACACACTATATAGACAGAAAGTATGCACACAAACAGTATGCAAGAATTCGAACCAATTTCTATATTGATTGATGGATACAATAGTGTACATGTTTATATAGAATGCTGAGATGCTTGGGTTACTACTCGTTGTGTTCAGTTACAAAAGAAGTCATAACGGTTTAGAAGTTCAACCATCGCAGATGACTGGAAGATAGAGAGAAACTCTGTCGATGTTTGACAATCGTTGGTGTCGAAAATGCATGTAGATATGTTGTATGTCGAGCACAAAACCTTTCGAGGTTGTCAAAGTCAGTTGTGTCGAGGTTCAGACTTGTAGAAGCCATTATTGAACCTGTCGAAGTAGTCGAAGTGCTAAACTTTGTCGAAGCTCGACAACATGTCAATTGTTGAGTGGATCATTCCTCCTTCCTTAAGAAACAATGGTCTCCATTGTGTATTTTCTCAGGTGAGGAAACTTGTTGGTTATTTCAGTAGTAGAGTACCACTTTCCTTGTGCAGGGAGTTGTCCAGCCTTAGTCACTCGAAACAAGGGAATGGAGTTCATCCTTATATGGTGAATGCGTCGTCCTACTATGGTGTCCCAAGGAAGAGATTCCTGAACATCTAGATGGATGTCTATCGGCTTTGCTGTATGCAAGTCGTCATGTTCCAACAATGGTGCATGGTATGGTCGAAGTAGATCTACATTAAAGAATGGATGTAGTCCAAGGCATGCAGGAATGTCGAGTTTAAAATCATTTTCTCCTATATATTTAAGGATACTGTACATACCGTATCGCAAAGGTTTCAACTTCCTATATGGTCTAGTGAAGTGCTCCTTATTTAGATGTAAGCAAACTTAATCCCCAATTTGGAATGAATGATTAATACCATGCTTATTGTGTCAAGCCTTATCTTTCACATTATCTCGTTGCAATATTTCATGTGCTGGATTTTGGATGTTGTAGATTTGATCTCTAAACTTTAATTCTTTCTCAACTTCTCATCCTTCGAAAATCGATGTCGTTCGACTGTGTCGAGGAACTGATTAAGTCGATAAGTGTTGAGGATTGAAGTCCATAACATATATTGAATGGAATATTTCCCATAGAACTATGTTGATGACGATTGCAGCTATGTTGTATGTATGGGAGGCTATTATCCCATGTTCGACGATGCTTGTGGTTGTACATGCGAAGCAATTGTACTACCAGGCAATTTACAACTTCCATATGTCCTTCTATATGAGGATGGAAGGCTGTCGACAAAGGAAGTCTCGTGTCAAGTTGTTTCCAAAGAGTTTGCTAAAATATGCTGACAAATTTGGCATCTATATCAGAAATAATTGTCGCCGGAAGGCCATAATGTTTCTAGACATGTTCGAAGAAGAGTTGGGCAGTCTGTTGTGTTGTCGTAGTCTTATTGCACGGTATGAGTATAGCTATCTTTGAAAATATGCCGACTACTGCTAATATCTCATCATGATGATGTTTTGTAGTAGGATATCCCATCAAGTAGTCCATAGAAATTGATTCCCATGGTCAACTAGGAACTGGCAGGGGTGTGTACAGTCTTGGTCGTCGATTCAAGGATTTAGTAATGGAACAAATTACACACTATCGAATGTACTTGTTGACGTCAGAATTAAGTGAAGGCCAATAAAAATACTTTTGGAGGATAACAAGTGTTTTGTGACTCCAAAATTTCCTGCAGTTTTTCTGTAGTGCACATCCCAAATGAGCTTTTGTCTTTGCTCACCGGTCGGTACACAAAGTTGTCTAAGCTTGTATAGAAAAGTCTCCTTTAGGAAGTAGTTGGTAGTAGAAAACTTGTCAAATTGAACCTATCGATCAATTACAGAGAATTCCTAGTCTACCAAATACAATTGTGGACAAGTGGTGGTGTCGTAACCCTGCATACTCATAACTGCAGACAATAGAGTAATGGGTGATCGATTGAGACAATCGACTGCGGCAATGGATTATGTTTTCGATATTTAATTACCAACTGAAATTGTTGTAGGTAATTAGTCCACTTTGTAGTTTAAACTGGGACATGGAAAACTGTAAAGGCTTATGATCAATAAGAATGATCATTTACTTTCCAAGAATGTAGTGTCTCCATTGCTTAAGAGCTTGTACAATGGCGTATAGTTATTTTTCATACGTCGAATAACTTCTACCAATCTCGTTGAAAGTTTTGAAATGAAACACAACTAGATGACCTGACTGAGTGATCACTGTGTCGAGGGCTAAGTCTGATGTGTCCATCTCAATCTCAAAAGGCTGATGCAAATAAGGTAACACAAGTATTGGTGCAGTACAAAGCTTGTTTTTGAGTTGTTCAGAAGCTTGTTGTTGTGTCGGTTTCCATTTAAAGACAGGTTTTCCCATTACCTTTAGTCAACTGATTCAAATTCCATGCAATGTGGCTGAAGCCAAGTATGATCCGTTAATAGAAATTCACCAAATGAAGAAAACTTCTTAGTTCATGAATGCTTTAAGGAATGGATCAATCTTTGAGGATCTGTACCTTTTTTGGGTTGACATGAATTCCTACAGAGTCAATTATATACCCCAAATACTTGATGTTGGTCATCACAAATGAGCATTTTTCCATGTTCATATATAGTCGATGTTGCTAGAGAGTGTCGAAGACTTGTCTAAGTTGTCTGACATGATCTTCCCATGATCAACTGAAAATCAGGATATCATCGAGATAGACAATGACATACTTGCTAATGAAGGGTCATAGAAGGTCATCCATCTATCTCATGAAGGTTGCAGGTGCATTTGTTAAGCTGAAAGGCATGACTAACCATTCAAATAATCCTTCCTTGATCTTGAAAGAAGTTTTTCATACATCAGTGGAATGGATTGGAATTTGATGATATCCTAACTTAAGGTCAAGCTTTGTAAAGAAATGAGAACCTTTCAAACTATCGATAAGTTCATCTATCCATGGAAGAGGATATGTTCTTTACTGAAATCTTATTGAGAGCTCGATAGTCGATGCATATGCACCAAGTCTCGTCTTTATTTGGAACTAAGATGATTGGACTTACACAAGGAGAGGAGCTACGGCAGATGTGCCATTTGTTGATCAAATCCTAGATTTTCCTACGAATCTTTTTGTTATTGAGAATGACTCTTCTGTAAACATATGTGTCAAGTAATGAAGAACCAGGAACAAGTTCAATGGAGTGTTTTACTTGACAATGTAGAGGTACTCCGCCCAGTTATTGAAATACATTTCGATATTCCTCAAGAATGTGGTATATTTTTTGTCGTCGTTATCTGCGTTGGTCATTGAGTTGACTTGTTTCCACAGTCTTCTTGGAATTCCGAGGCTTTATCATAATCAATGCAAACTTCTGAGTATGGTTGATAAGATTCTTTGTTTGTTCGGAAGTTATCATAGAAACCATTTATGTGGGTTGTTTCTTTGGTATGCCGTACCATTGATTCTGAACTTTGAAAATCACCTTCTGTGGTCGTGACTGATATGTACCATGTCGATCCCATAGGTAAGGTTTTCCAAACAGGGCATCAGTTACAGAAAGCGGTGCCACATCACAAAGTAATTCATCTTCAAAAGGCTTGATAAAGTAGGTGAGTCTGCATTGGCGTGTGATCCTTAGATCCTGTTCATCCTTCATCCAACTGATGTTGTAAGGTTGTAGATGTTGAGTGGTGACAAGACCAAGTTTCTTCATAAGATTTTCATAAGCGAAGCTCTTCTGGCTACTGTTATCCACAATCAGATGTAATGGATTTTTCTGAACCCATATCCGTGTATGGAACATGTGCTCTCATTCCTCCTCATCAATGATAGTCAATCCTTTCAGAGTGGTTGATGTCAAATCCAAGAGGGTTGATGCATCTGGGTCAGATTCTACCAAGGTTTTGTCAGACAAGTTGTATGTCAACAATTTTGCCAAAAATGTCTTTTGAGCTTTGCATTCTGACATATCATGCCATGCTGAATTGTGATAATCACACCATTTCCCAGTAGGAGGTTGTTTCCTACAATGATTCTTTTCTTTCTGAAAATTCTTCTTATGATAATCAGGCTTTGGCGGGGCTAGTTGAGAAGGGTGCTTTGACTTGTCGAATTTGGTTGACGACTTCTTGTCGGATGTTCGACTTGTCGACTTGGTCGTGAAACATGATTTTCCTTTATGTTTGGATTGAAGCTTGCTGGTGTAATGAAATGCATCTACAAGTGTACTAACAGTAAGAAACTCCACTTCTTACTTAATGTACAGGGATAATACGCTGACGTACTTCAGGACAATAAATTTATCTTCTTCTTGGATGCCAAGTCTAACCATGAGTCGATAGAATTCGTTGGTGTAACTATGCACCGTTTGGTCTTTCCATTTCTTATACTGTTGTTTAAGATACTTGGGCGGGTATAACTCCTTTCGGATGTATTAGAAAAAATTTACCCATGTGTCGATGGGGTCGCCTTCTTTTTCCATCTTTGCCGATAAAGTTTCCCACCAGTAGTGTACGAAGGTTGACATCTTCAAGGATGCAATGGTGATATTTTCTGCTTCGAAGAGTTATTCATGGAGTAGTAAGATTCTAGTTGTTGAACCCAATTATCGACCAATTCTGTGTCAATATTTCCTTCAATATTTAGTATGTCCATATTCATTTGCACATTGAAGGGGCTTATTTTATTGGAGTGGGGTCTCGTTGATGATTCTCCATATGTCGAAGCAAATCACATGATAATCTCGCTGAATTAGGAGAACATTTCACTCGCTAGTGGTTCAATGATTTTTCTATGAGCTTCTCTGTCTCATTAGTTGCATGTCTATTGTCTGCTTCTTTGGCCATCTTTTCTGAAGTCAAAGATAGTGTCTTCTTGTGTTGCTAAGTTTGCGATTGTGTTTTAATAGGAATAAGTTAAATAACTTTGATGAAAGTGATTAGGTAACTTAGGATCTGAACAAGATCAAGCTCTGATACAAATGATCCAGGTCATTCCCAGTTGCACGTTGGGGATAGCAGTTCGACTGAAGGAGTCGAGCACTGTTATGGTGGAAGCTTGAAAGAATAAGTAAAGCAAGAAACACATTATATAGACAGAAAGTATGCACACATACAATATGCAAGAATTTGAACCAATTTCTATATTGATTGATGGATACAATAGTGTACATGTTTATATAGAATGTTGAGATGCTTGGGTGATTACCCGTTACGTTCAGTTACAAAAGAAGTTATAACGGTTAAAAAGTTAAACCATCATAGACGACTAGAAGATAAAGAGAAACTATGTCGATTTTTTATAGTTGTTGGTGTCGATAATGCATGTAGATATGTTGTATGTCGAGCACAAAACCTGTCGAGTTTGTCGAATTCGGTTTTGTCGAGGTTCGGACTTGTCAAAGCCGATACTGAACCTCTCGAAGTAGTCGAAGTGCTAAACTTTGTCGAATCTCGACAACATGTCAACTGCTGAGTGGATCATCTTAGGATTTGAATTAAGGAATCTCTGAAGAATCCTCCAAACCTAGACTTACCATGATTGTATTTTAAGGCCCCGTCAAAATTGCATTTGATGAAGCCAGTGGAGGGGGAGACCAACAGTCTGGGCTAGAAGAGGGAAGAAGCGAGCTGGAGGTATCTAACATATGATGAAGGGAATGGAAGTTCTAGTTTCTCAAGATGATGGATTCAAGAGGGTTGGATTTGAGATTAGCGTCCGTCCAAGGATGAAGAGAGAGAGTCTCTTATAAATGAGAGTGGAAAGCATCCTAGACAATATTCATCAAATAAGATTGATTATTGAAGATACAAATATTTATTTCCTTCTAGATTTCAAAAATAAAATATCCTAGGATGAGCTGCGAAAGAATATTGGGGAAAGGGAATTGAAAGGAGTGGTCAGACCAATGATCCATAGTGAGTGCCATGTTCCCATGAATTATCTGCAACCTTCTACAGATGGTACAATTTTGTCCCAAAGATGACTAAAAAAGAGGCAAGAATCGAGCAAATGATCAATGGTTTCTTCCCGTTGAATTCAAAGAATGCATCAAGAGGGGTCAGTAAAACCTCTTTTGATTATATTGTCCCAATTCAATATGCGACGGTGATAAAGGAGCTAGAGGAAAGTATGGATTTTGGGCCAAGTTTTGAGGTTCAAAGGCTTACTCTAGTTGGGATCAGGATCACTGATGACGGGAATAATGGAGAGATAAAAAGGCTCGTTAATGGTAAATGATACTTTGGGTTCATGCCCCCATTTAAAGATGTCCCTTCCCTAACCACACCTAATTTTACGTTTCCCGAGTTCTTCCTAAATGGGATTTAGGGAGTCCAGAGGAATGTTTAACAACCAATTTTACAAATCATTCCAAGAGTAGATGTTGGAAGGGGGATCAACGTGCCAAAAATTAGAGACTTTAACCTGATTGAAGTTTTGGAAACCATCCCACAAGTCTGGACGATAGAAAATGTTGGAGAGACTAGGGAGTTGTTTCCAAGAATCATTCCAGAATTGGGCCTCTATGCCATCACGAAGTTCCCAAAATCTAGGGTTTTGGATGAGACATTTTTGTTGGTTGGTTACATTCCATATAAGGGAAACTAGAGGATTAAGAGATAACATGATAAGAGGATGTTGATCCCATCCTTCAACGTATTTAAAATTCCAGCGATGAGCCCAAGGTTCGGAGTTGTTGGAGACCTAGTTCCACTAGGTTTTATCCCTCTGGACCATGTTGTTGATGCCTGGATCTCGAAGGCCAAATCCTCCTGCATATTTCGGTAGAAATACCTTTTCTCACTTATCTGGCACCCATTTATGGTGATTCTTGTCCCCTCCCCAAAGAAAAGAACAATGAGTAGAATGAATAGATTTTAGGACCCATTAAGGAGAAACAAGGATAAAAAAAAGATACAAGGGCATGTACTGAAAGACAACCTTAACAAGGATGAGTTGTCCAACGATATTAATGGAACAAAAACTCCAAGAAGATAGCTTACGATTGATATTTTCAAGAATATCTCTCCAAGAAGAGTGCTTGAGAGTTGAGGAGATGAGGGAATCTCCAAGGTATTTGGAGGGGAGAGAACCGATGACCAAGCCAAAAATTCTTGTAATGTTTATTTAGGTAAAAACAGGGGTCTTGAAGAAGAAAATTTGGGATTTTTCCTTGTTGATCGAAGTTATAGAGGCTTCAAAGAAGGTGTGAATAATTCCATGGAGAGTGCGAGATTCTTGAACCAAGGGATGATCCATAAGAAGGTTGTCATCAATGAATTGCTGGTGGGTCATGGGGGGATTATTGTGAATGGAAACTTTCTATCAAACTCCCACTGGAGGTGGAATTATTTCATATTCTACCTAGACCATGTGCCATGAGGATAAAAAAAAAGGTGAAAGCAGGTTGTTGGGATTAATAATATTCCATTTGACCATAGTCTATTTGTCTATTTTTCCTAGCTTAAGAGGTCATTATCACTTTACTAGAGTATGGGGGGAATTCCCAGGATTCATATAAACTTTTGAGTTTTGGTTGCATTGGTGCCAATCCATACAATTTAAGAACCCTCTCTGAGTGCTTCCAATCATAACATTTTAGGAACCCTCTCTGAGTGCTTCCAATCATAACATTTTAGGAACCCTCTCTGAGTGCCACCAGCAGTCACCTTCGGTTGTATGTAATAGGTAGTCAACCATGTTCAGTTATGCTCCGATTTACACTAGTTAGTTCATGGCTAGTAACCCTAGTACTAGTTTGCATGAGTCAAAGATGTGTGGCACCTTTTCTTCACCTACCTCATTAGTTAACTGATTATGAACTGAATTGGTTGTCTGGAGTTAAACTAGTGACCTCCAGTGATGATATTTTCCACACCAAGTTAGCACATCAGTCAGTCTGAGTTGGTAGATTCAAATCCTATCTTTAGAATTCGAATTCTACTATATGTACAACCACTGTATTCTATATTATTTACTAATTCATGAATACTATCATATTATTCCAATTTTTCCTCCATGTGTATGCAATTTTGTCTGATTAATTGAACAGTCTATTATTAAATTCTTCTCTCTCCTTTGCAATCTCCTCTTCTCATTTGAATTCATGCAGGATGGTGATCCTATGCTTCACAAAATTTAACACAGGTCCCTTTGCCTGACACCCTTGGAGGGAGAAAAGGGTGCAGAGGGGGAACCGTTGAATAGAATAGGAAAAAGGGGAGTATGGATGAGAGATAGAACCTAGAGAGTCCATGAAGGACATAAACCAAAAGTGAGCAGAACCTTCTCAATATAATGCTAGCTAAGTTTGTCAAACTCTTTGGAGAGATAGAGTTTGAGGAACATGCCAATTTTCTTGAGGTTTTTCAAAGAGTGAGTCACCTCATGAGCTAAAATGATACCATATAAAATTTGACGCCCTTCTACATACCCAGTTTTCTTGTGCGAGATAAGAAGAGGAAGAAGGGGTTTGAGGTGGTTGGCTAAAACCTTGGAGATGATTTATATATAACATTGCAAAGGGAGATAGAACAAAAATTACTTAGTGAAGCAATGTTATCCTCTTCTGGGATAAGATTAAGAAATGTAGCATTGAGGAAAGGAAGAACCAATTGCTTGTAGTGGGATTCTTCAACCAAATCGTAGACTTCCCATTTTAAGAAACTCCAACAGAAATGAAAGAATTTGATCGTCAAGCCATCCGAGCCTGGTGCCTTGTACTCTTACATTTAGGATAGAGTGTCTTCAACCTATTTGTTTTCAATGGGTCACATGAGAGCCTTGTTGTGGTCCTCCATGATGATCTTGGGAATGGTATCTATAAATTTAGATATTGCCTCAGATATTTGAGCTCCCGTTCAATATCTTCTCTTGTTTCCATTCGATTTCCATCTTCTGATTTCAACATGACTATCTTGTTATGTATTATATTTTGAATGGTGGAGCCATGGAGGAATGCAGTATATCTTTACCCTTCTTTTAACCACAAGACCCTGGACTTTTGTTTACAAAGGGTTTCCTCCTGCTTGAATCTCTCCTTGATATGGGATGAGAAAGTTAGTTCTCTTTGAGTAGTTCCCTCTGATCTGCCTTCAAGGATGCATCTCTACCACAAGTCCTCCATTTCCTTCTCCAGAAGGAATTTGGAGGAGAAAATGTTTCCAAAGGTGTCTTTGTTCCATTTTTTCAGATGCGACTTGAGAATCTTGAGTTTTTGTTGAAAGATTAACATTTTTTAGCGGCCCAAGATCTTGATGTCAATACACCAACATTGAATAGAATCTATAAAGTTAGGATTTGAAAGCCATAATTTTTCAAACATGAAGGGGTGACGAATCAAAAAACCAATGCTTTTCCAGATTAGATTGACTGACCAGTGATCAGAGCCAAAGGAAGGGAGAATAGAAGTCACAAAAATTCCCTTAGAGGTAACAATGTTACCAGACACAAGAAATTTTTCCAATCTTGATGCAATTTGGTTGGAACCCCCTCTCTTGTTGTTCTAGGTGAAGAGACCATTATGAGTCTCCAAATCCACTAGGTTGCAAAACTCTGGAAATTCTTTGAATCAATGATATTCCTAGGAAAGAATGAGACACCCACCTTTTTTCTCCCCTAATGAGGTGATCATTTTGAAATCCCCCCCCTAGAATCCAAGGTTGATGAGGGATTGATTGCAAGATTTGTTGGAGGTAGACAAGTAGACAAGTTTTTTCTTTGGGAGTTGAGGTCCATAAACATTCATCAGATGTCCTATGCAGTTGGTGCCAATAACATGGGAAGAGGAGGAAATGTTGTTTTTATTTGCATATAAGTCCCGAAGAATGATATATAATGGATTCTAGGAAATCTGTAATGTCCCCTTTTTGTAATTTTATTAAAATGCCCAATTTTCCAATTTTTTCACAAATTTGGCTCTTGACTAGTTTTAGTGTCTTGGTCTCCAAATCAGCCCAATTGCTCCAAAATCTTCAGAGAATGTGTATGACTGATATAATAACTTAATTATTATTTTCAGGGATGTATTATGATACTCTAATCAGTTCTTCAAGTCTATATCAAATTCTGAATAAGATAGATGAATTTACTAGCAATTTTGGGGCTCAAATCCCTCCAGGGTAATTGTCGGAATGGCTTCCCAAATGTACATAAACTCACTCAAATTATAAAATTTAATAAGGGGATGTATATAATACATTATCATAGACTCATATGCAAAATAAATCAAACTCCCATGGCTTTTATCACTTCCTTCAATTAGATATAAAAAACTAGTTTTGGACCCTTGGGGAAATGAGATGTAGTTTGCCCCAAATGCTATGAAATTCGACCCAATGGCCAAAAATTCTCAGTTACAGAACAAGAAACCCATAATATACTTTAATTACAATTCATTCATTCATAAATCATCAATGTTGCACACATATATTCGATTCCATCAAGATCGCAAGAGTTTACAACAAGGTATTGGGGAAATGGCACTGTTTCTTCAATATTGGACAATAATACATGAGATATCTTGGATTTTTGACCTGAGATATTTCTGAACTTAAATAATATATACTTTACATCAGAATACAAAATATTGTAGCAAGAGAAGCTCCCTCAAAGAGACGAATAGCTCACCAAGTGCGCCTCACTCCATAGAGCTAAAATACGGTGAGAAAACTTGAGATGAATGGAAGGAAAACATGATATTGAGATGTCCATGAAATTCCTGTAGCTTTAAACTGAAAATAATACTCCATTAAATCTCCATGAAAGACCTGAGTGGCCTTTCCAAACACCAACTAGGATGGGAATCTTTCACCCTTGAAATTGGCTCATCCACTAGCTCTCACAATTCACAAATGAGCAAAAGATTCTTCTCATGGATGATCCCTATATTTTATAAAAATTATTAGTCTTCTAAGGTTCCAAATCCATCCATAAACCAAATCCAATTCGAATTGGCGTGGCTGCTTATGCTATGCCATGTGGCCTCTCTCTTCACCTTCCCTCTTCTCCCAAATTTGAGTAGGAGCCTCTTGGCATTCTCCTACTCCCAAAATCGACCTCTAAGATTCTCTATTCAGTTTTGACATGTCATTATGTCAGCCTTCATATCTGACTTGTGTCATAACTGTCTAGAATATCCATCATTGGTGTCATAGATGTCATAAATGTAAGGGGAATCTAGCCAAGTGTCCATGAAACTCCCATTTGGATATTCCTCTCCCATGTAAGTTACAATTCATCCCAAATTCAACCTATGAAGTATATGGAAAAGTATATTAACCTCATAATCCATCCCAAAACATTAGTCCTCCCATAGATTCGAAATTACAAGAGCATGCCATTTAACATAGGAATTCTAGCTTGAGTGGGCCCAATAGTCTCCATGTGTCTCCATTCTCCATAGCCATTTCAATTTTCTCTTGTATTTATTTAATAATATACATTATTAAATATTTATCCTCTTCTAATGTCTAAACATCATTTATTATCCTCCTTATTCCAAGTCTCAAAGCTTCCACCCCCAACCTAGGAAACTAGTGATTTTCCTCCTTAGCAATTATTTGACTTTTAGCATCCCTTTGACAAATTTCATGAATATGGAAAATTTTATTTGGCCATTGCGACCCAATTCAAAATTTGGGACATTAAAAATCCTCCCTTCCCAATATTTCTTGTCCTCAAGCAATTTCAAACATGGTTGTTGAAGAACCTGCTTTCTTTATGATTCTTTGAAGTTGCCACTCAGTTGCTCACCTTGAGTCTTTGAGATTCCATGAAGATTTCAGAGAGGAACCACCATGCTTGCTGTTGCACTACTCTGATTAAAATCACCTTATTAAATGGGGAATCCATCTCCCATACTGCTTGTTTCCCAAATAATTTGAAATCAATGGGACTAAAAACTATCCCAGGGTCCCATTGCTTGCATTGCACTCCAACCATTAAGAGTGCTCTCCAACCCATACCATTTGGAAAGAGAATTCCTGGATCCCATTTTCTTGTATGCATTCTTCCAAACATCATGAGTGCATAATATATATCATCAAAGTATATAACAACATAATAAGAATGTACATCAATGAGGTGCCTCACCAAGAAATCATGAAAGTGCTTATGCCTCCTAGTGAGTAGACTACCATTTTCCAAGTACATACATGCTTCAAGTGACCAATAAAATATGCTCCAATGACATATTTGAGTATCCCATGTCCTATAATGCTGCTCCAAAAGAAAGTGATATGCATCAAAATATTCAGCCATGTATTCTTTCATCCAAGAAGTGAATGAAGAATCTCCACTCAAATTTGAACCAAATAGTGAGCAACAGAAACAAGGAGACTTCAAATGACTCAAATAAGTATTACCCATACATCTATGAATGAGTGAATCATAAATATATAACAATGTATGTGGCTGGTAACAAAAATGTTCTCCTATCATAAGTCTATTCACCCTAGTGTTGGATGAAGTTCCTCCAACATCAAATGAACCAAGTGTTGAGCAATAAAAACCATGAGTCTTCAAGTGACTCAAATGAATATCATAGGTGCATCCATGTAGATGTGCATCATCAGAAAGTAACAAGGAATGCTTCTGCAAATGTGAATAAGAATGTGATCCAAATGATATGTAATGTGCATCAATATAATAATCCATGTGTTCCTTCATCCAATAAGTGAATGGAGAACCTCCAGCAAAATCTGAACAAAATAAGGAGCAAGGAAAACATGACGACTTAAAGTGGCTCAAAGAAGTCTCATCAATATGCTCATGAATATGTATATCATCATGTAACATAAGAGGATGTTGCTGCCAATAATAATGTTCTTCAATCATATAACTCTTCAACCAAGTTTGGGATCAAGTTCCTCCAACTTCAAATAGACTAGGAAAGGAGCAAGGAAAATCATGAGTCTCCAAGTGACTCAAGTGAACATCATAGGTGCACCCATGTAGATGTGTATAATAATAATGTAAAAAAGGATGCTTCTGCAAATGTAAATGATATGGTGCTCTAATAATTCCATCATCAAAAGGAGAAATAGAATGCCCATGCTCTTCATGTGGCACCATAAAAAAGAAACCTTTCACCCATACTTCAATAGGATGACTACTGCAAAATTTAGAAGTGTAGGATGTAGGAGAAATAACCAACTCACCCAAATGATCAGTAAGTACAAAATTGTCATAATGTCAAGGATCCATAGGGGTAGTATTATGCAGCTCCTTCAAGAGTGTGAAACCTTTGTCATAGATTGGTTCCAATGTAGAGGAATCATGCTCTTCTTTAAAAATTGCATACCCTTCATCAAGAGACAATTCAAGTTCCTCTTCCACCACATCAAGTGTTTGGATATCTTCAAGTTCATCTTCAAACACATCAAGTAAATTCAAATTTCCAAATTTCTCATGATCCACCATGTCATGAGAATCCTCCAAACAATCTACCATTTTGATAATCTGAAACATAGGAGGAAAAACAAGTGTCTTGCAAATTTTCAAGAAGTTGCTCATTTTGAGCTTATGATTAACTTCATTATTCTTCAAGTAGGATTCATGTAACCATTCACTAAGCTCAATGCCATTTTTTCTATAAAAAATCAAAGACATGAAATTACCTTTGATGTTGCACATTTCTCTTTGGATCTTCTCCAACAAGAATTTGATACCAATGCTTGAGTGTCATGGAGTATGATAAGGGCCTCTTGCATATTATTTTCATTCATATTTAAGGACCCTTCAATAAAATGAGGCTCTTGTAAATGAACCTCCTCATCTTCTTCCTTCTTTCTTAGACCAACTTCATGAAGCTCAAGTGGTGATGGGGAAGTTGATCTTGTTTCTTCTTCAACTGATACAAGGTATTCATTGTCATGTTTAATGGAATTTTGGCTTGCAGAAACATTTTTAAATCTGATATCTATGTCACAAACATAGATTTGTGAGCACCAATAAGTAGGTACTCCTTCATAGTCCAAGCATCCATCAGTATATGCTCTTTGGTCCATGTCCATAGTATAATTTGTTTTAGAATGATATTAAGCAGTTTCAAGGTAATATTATTCCTTCTCATGTGATGTTTCCTCCTATTTTTCAAATTCATTTGGGAGTGAATTTATATCCTCTTCATGTACTACTTCTTATACTTCACCTATTTTAGAACTAGGTGGTTTATGGGTCTCCTCCTTTTGCTCCTTCAAGCAAGTTGATGCATTTTTCCCCTTGGTCTTCTTAAAATCAATATATTTTTTCCAACTTTGGATAGCCAAAATTTCGAATCCTTTCATAATATTCTTGGTCATGTCTTCAATGATAGGTTCCATGATTTTTATTACCTCCTTACCATCATATGAGGTTCCCTTTTCATCCCTAGTCATAGTTTCCAAAAAAATTGCCTTCTTCTCCTACTTTTTTTTCCCTCTTCAACAAAAGCACTTTTGGGTTTCAATATATAATGGCGGTCCCTGAATTATTGTACTCATAAATATCAGACCAAATCAGGTTCCAAGATCATGCTCTGATACCACTGTAATGTCCCCTTTTTGGAATTTTATTAAAATGCCCAATTTTCCAAATTTTTCACAATTTTGGCTCTTGACTAGTTTTAGTGTCTTGGTCTCCAAATCAGCCCAATTGCTCCAAAATATTCAGAGAAGGTGTATGACTGATATAATAACTTAATTATTATTTTCAGGGATGTATTATGGTCCTCCAATCAGTTCTGCAAGTCTATATCAAATTCTGAATAAGATAGATGAATTTACTAGCAATTTTGGGGCTCAAATCCCTCCTAGGTAATTGTCGGAATGGCTTCCCAAATGTACATAAGCTCACTCAAATTATCAAATTGAATAATGGGATGTATATAATACATTATCAGAGACTCATATGCAGAATAAATCAAATTTCCATGGATTTTATCACTTCCTTCAATTAGATATAAAAAACTAGTTTGGACCCTTGGGGAAATGAGATGTAGTTTAACCCAAATGCTATGAAATTTGACCCAATGGCCACAAATTATCAGTGACAGACCATGAAACCCATAATATAATTTAATCACAGTTCATTCATTCATAAATCATCAATGGTGCACACATATATTCGATTACATCAATATTGCAAGAGTTTACAACAAGGTATTGAGGAAATTGCACCGTTTCTTCAAAATTGGACAATAATACATGAGATATCTTGGACTTTCGACCTGAGAGATTTCTGAACTTAAATAACAGAGCCTTTACATCAGAATACAAAATACTGGATCAAGAGAAGCTCCCTCAAAGAGACGAATAGCTCACCAAGTGCGCCTCACTCCATAGAGCTGAAATATGGTGAGAAAACTTGAGATGAATGGAAGGAAAAGATGATATTGAGATGTCCATGAACTTCCTGTAGCTTTAACCTACAGATAAGAATCCATTAAAGCTCCATGAAATACCTGAGTGGCCTTTCCAAAGACCAACTATGATGGGAATCTTTCACCCTCGAAATTGGCTTAAGCAAGAAAACTAGTCATCCACTAGCTCTCACAATTCACAAATGAGAAAAAGCTTCTCATCATGGATTATCCCTATATTTTATAAAAATTATTAGTCTTCTATGGTTCCAAATCCATACATAAACCAAAGTGAAGTCGAATTGGCGTGGTTTCTCATGCTATGCCATGTGGCCTCTCTCTTCGCCTTCCCTCTTCTCCCAAATTTGAGTAGGAGCCTCTTGGCCTTCTCCAACTCCCAAATTCGACCTCTAAGATGCTCTATTCTTTCCTGACATGTCAGTATGTCAGCCTTCATATCTGACTTGTGTCATAAATTTCATAGAATCTCCATCATTGGTGTCATAGATGTCATAAATGTAAGGGGAATCTAGCCAAGTGTCCATGAAACTCCCATTTGGCTCTTCCTCTCCCATGTAAGTTACAATTCATCCCAAATTAAACCTATGAAGTATATGGAAAAGTATATTAACCTCATAATCCATCCCAAAACATTAGTCTTCCCATAGATTCGAAATTACAAGAGGAGGATGCCATTTAAAATAGGAATTCTAGCTTGAGTGGGCCCCATAGTCTCCATGTGTCTCCATTCTCCATAGCCATTTCAATTTTATCTTGTATTTATTTAATAAGCTACATTATTAAATATTTATCCTCTTCTAATGTCTAAACATCATTTATTATCCCCCTTATTTCAAATCTCAAAGCTTCCACCCCCAACCTAGGAAACTAGTGATTTTCTTCCTAGGCAATTATTTGACTTTTAGCATCCCTTTGACAAATTTCATGAATATGGAAAATGTTATTTAGCCATTGTGACCCAATTCAAAATTTGGGACATTACACAATCACTATCCCCCTTGAAGCTCAATCCTCTTCAACCGCTATGACTTGACTTCCTTTCCATATCTTGTGTATGGAAGTATCCAACAAGGTTCCAGAGCATTTCGTTTCATGCATGGAGAATAATACTGGTTTATAATGAAGAATCTTCCTTTGAATCATCCTATGCTTAAAGGGGTTATTGATACCCTTGATATTCCAAGAGGTCAGCTTCATAGTGAACCAAGTAAATTGGATTGAAAGAAATCTATTAACTTGGCATATTTCCTTGACTCCACCAATTTCGTCCCAAGCACCTTGAGTTGTTGCAGATCAAATTTTCTGCCCCTCTTCTTAATTTCCTTCGTTGTCTTTCTTATATCCTTTAGAGCGTTATGGATTCCAGGTCTGATATTCGCTTTGAATTTAAGAAGACCATGTGTGAGGAGTTAAATTTGCTTAGGGGGGATATAGCTGAATGCCCGACGTTTGCATGCCTCTTCTAATGCAAGTAGATCTAGATCGCCAAATTATATAACTCATATCATCATCCATTTGCTGCTATGGTTCATGAGTGGAGGATATCAACAACGGATCTGACGGGATGACACTACTAGAGGGTAAGGATCTGAGATCACCTTCCAAGCCATTGGGATGGGGGGAGTCCAATGGATATTCCATGGAAACATGTGATTCAATATGAGAAGTACCATGCAATTTTTTTTGCAGAGGGATGCTGCTTCGATGAAGTTCCAAAAGGATGCTGCTGGGAGCTCAACGCTTCAATTTTGTTGCTATTGGTGATTTCTGGCTTCTTAGTTATCAATTGATTTTTCCTGTTCTAGCATTTTCTCATTGGAATTTTTTTTAATCCTTCCTCGTCAGTGTTCCCTTATTGCTGGGATGAAACTTGCGGAGCATTGAGGGGGAAGTATCTGTAAAAATGACCATGCTTGTGACATTTTTTGCAACGAAAAGGCACATGTTCATAATTTAGTTGTTGGATTCATTCAAAATACTTGTGCACAAGATAAATGAATCTGGTAGGGCTCTGAAAATATGCATGAAGACACATATTTGAGCATAGGAGGTGTATTTATTCATCTGAGTCTGATCTGCTACTTTGACAAATATTCCCAAGGAATTGTCAAAGTCTCTTAAGGTATCTTCATCCCAGTAATCCTAAGGCAGACAGTAGAGCCTGATCCAGACTGGACCCCAAGTGAAATCCTTATTGTATGGATTAAGTTTCTCTATTTAGTTTCGAAGGAAGAGGTCAGCTAAGTTATAGAAATAAATTCCTCCCTCTATTACATTTTCTTTGTCCTTCATATTTGAGAAGATAACTATGAAAAAACCCTTAGATCCCAATTGCAGGTCAAATTGGGATTTTGATTTCCATCTTGAGTTGATCCAGTACAAAAGATATTTTTCCATTGGTTGAATTCCAATGAATTTGCAAATGATTGCATGACCTTTCTTACAATGATTATATGAGAAAATTATCTTGTACGATGAGATTTTGGTGTCGATATATTCATAAGTCTAAAGATACATATCCTTGGAGAATTCAAGGCCTACCTTTGAGGGAAATATTATTTAGTTCCATTCCAAACTTCTTATAATGTTTTCAAAATATTTTATTTTAAATAAATTATAAATCATATTTTCTTTCTGTATATTTGAACACATTTTAATATAAAACTTAATTAATTAATATTAAGTCCAAAATTCCAATTCTTATATTTTTTAACACATTTTAATATAGAACTTAATCAATTAATATTAATTCCAAATTTCCAAGTCTTATTTTATGACTCTTGCAATTGTAATATTATGCTCACAGTGAACTATATGGACATAATAGAGGAAGACCATAGAGCTGCATGGAATAGGCATATCAAAGTACTTAAATATGGAATAGGTGGAAAATACTCTCCTCATATTGGATATACGGTCTCTCGTGAAGAAGATAATATTTCATATTTGCAGTGGTGGCATGGTGCAACTTGGAGATACAAGTGTCTTTTAAAATGTAAAAGTTTTCCTCTGGCTTGATTTATCAAACAAGATCTCGGTTTGGAGTCTGATGCATAGGAAGTTTTGTTTTGGTACCTTTTGATGTCCTTTGTGTGGAGCATAAGAGGAGAGTGTTGAGCACACATTTATTACATGCTCTTACATGAGAATGATGCGGGATCATGTTATACATGTTTGTGGCATTCCCTTCACTTGGGATGGTCCTACATTGTCCCAAGCCTTAGAGTCATGGTCCATTAATGGAATCTTTAATGATCAATTGGATTTGCTAGTTATTTTCATATGGGGGTGTGGTCATCTAGAAATAAGGCTATTTTTTAGGAAATATATATTCATTTTTTTGTTTGTGCTTGTCAAGGATTAGTTGTTCTTAGTCACTTTTCTCAAAAAGGAAAAACCCAACAAGTCCAAAGTTATTATAGAAGAATATATTGATCATTCAATTTCGTGGCTATATTTTGATCAAGCTTCTCAAGGGACCCCACAGATGGGGGGTGTAGGGAGTATCCTTCATTTATGAGATCATCATTCAATTAGTTTTGCTTCTAGTGTGGGTCAAAGTTCAAACAACATATTATAATTTATAGCTTTCAAGTTGATTTTATCTATTGCTCATATGAAGGGAATCCAGAATCTACAGGTGTTTGGGGATTCTAAAATTTTCATACAGTGTATAAAGATGAATATATCTCCTAGAAGCCTCTACCTATCCCCAACTTTTGAAGATATTATCGGACTTGAGGGATATTTTCAGTCAATTAGACTCCCAGGATGACAGTTTGTCAAAGGATGGTTTACAGTTGGAAGCAAGTTCTTGGAAAAAATCAAAGAAGAGGGCTGACATTGTGACAATATTTGATTTTGGACTCTTTTTGTGTCAATTATCTGTTTTACACTTTTTTCATCTTTTTGGGGTTCAGTGGTGGAAGTTTTTTGAGGATTGACTACTTTATCTAGATATTATGAACTACTTTATATTTGTATATGTCATTGGTTTTCTGAACTAGTAGTGTATAAAGATCAATGAATCTATGTAAAATATGGTTTATTATTAATATATGAGCTGCGAGATTTTTTCCAAAAGAAAAAAATATACACAAATTTTCAATAGGCCTATCTTTTAAAATAACGAACTTTTCAAATATAAACATACAACTTTATTAACAAGTGCCACAGTGTCGCGAAGTCCCTGCCATAGGCCATAATATTATATGCCATCTTCTTTGAATAAAGTATTTGCAATAGTTTGAAATTTTGTACCGAAAAGTGTGCAACCTGTGCAGATCAATCGAACCATTGAAATTAGGTTTGTCTCTGGGGGATGGTATGAATTTAAATCATTAAAACCATGCAGACAAGAAAACGACCTTGCATGTGGCACAGGGATGTTGGAGCAGGATCACTAAGAGGCAGGTTATGGATTTGGAAGTTCTCAACTTTACTTCTCTTTTAACCCTCGGGACTAGGGACGCCTTCAGATTCAAATATCCTTCCAAATATTTAACCTCGAAATGATGCTTCCATAAGGGATCCGAGATGGAGCAAAATGGGAGAATCCGAGCCATATCTTGCCAAGTACATCAACTAGTTCATGTATGTATCATTTTCAGTGATCCTGCAAAGACAACCGAAGATGATTCCTCATGAGTTGGCCTGGAAATATTCACACCATGAATGAGTCCAGTGGCAATTTTGATGGCATTATCCAGAGGAAGAGTATCCAGTTAAAGAGATTAAGTTTGCACATCTTTGGGATCGAAACTAGAGTGCAATATAAAAGAAAGTGTGGCTAATATGGACGTAAAGAAACAAAAAATAATAATTAAAAAAACTAAACACTAAAAACTAAATCCTGTAATTGTCATGAAATTGTAAACTCATTAAAAAAAAAGTACGTCAATATCGAGAGAAAGAGTATCCAATTAAAGGAGCAATTCACATGCAGGATAACGCTCAACAAAGTCTAATATAATTATGTATCATACAAAGACCATGTATGTGGCTTTCATGTGGTTGTGCATGCTGCAACGTGCCACATTATATTATAGCAATAAGTAAGTTTTTGCATATGGTACCTTCAGATAGCCACATGTCACAGTAAGCCTCTCATGGTTGCTTTGTGTTTGTCATGAAGTTAAACGACTTGGAGAAAGCATGGACACAAAAATTACTATAGTAACTAGAATTTTTTGACAAAGTACACTTATGTATGGAGGTAAGACAAATTAGGGCTATTAAGGTACAGGTTGTTACCAGCAAGGCCTCCCAACTCCTAAAATATTTCGAGTAGCTATGGCCCCAAGTGGATTCAGGGTGCTTCATTTAAGGGGGCTTGAATATGCATTTTGTGGCATTATGCACTACCGATATCCCTGGTCTGCATTAGCTCCACCAATTCGAAGCTGAATCCTTGAAGCCTTGTGTCAGAAGGTTTGAAATTTGAATCTTCCATGACTATTTACAGTTTATTGCATTACAGTTTATGATGTATGATATAAATCTGAGCCCATGATAAATACTCCTTCAAATCACAATCATATTTTTTTCAATGACAATGGAGTCGTTGTTTCTGGATAAAGCTTTGTTAAGAAAATATTTAAGGAGGACCGCACCTGCCNTGATAAATACTCCTTCAAATCACAATCATATTTTTTTCAATGACAATGGAGTCGTTGTTTCTGGATAAAGCTTTGTTAAGAAAATATTTAAGGAGGACCGCCCCTGCCTATATGTTCTTTCATAAGAATTTGGAATTTTAGAGCGGCTGCATTTTCTTTAAAAGTACGCAATTTGTTTGCACCAAGAATTCATATAGAAGCAATACTTCTTGGATTTTCAAGAAAGATCCATATGAACTTTACCTGTATTGTCTTTGTAATCCTTTCTGTAATATTTTGCGTGTGATTAGATCCAGTAATCTTTACCATTCAGTAAGCTATCGCTACAACTAGGGTTGAAGTGAAGTTGGGATTTTCCTGTAGATAATCCATATAATCGTATATGATTAAAGATACTGAATTGATTCTGATGCAATACCTACCCTATATCATTAGACCATGGAGTAAAGTGTTGGAAGTTGATATATGCTAAATGTACATGCTGACATCTATGAAGTGTTGAGAAAGATGGCCATGAAGCGGTGGAAATGAAGGATGCCACGTATGGGGAGTCATTCCCAATACCAACACTGCTGCCGCGAAAATAACAGATAGAACTGTAATCCAATTAAATTGCAGGAAATTCCATTTTTTATTAATTAATAGAAAAATGGTTTGAAGCTTTGGATTAAAATATATATTCCATTATAGTCAACCTCAGTCAAGAAGAACTAAAACAATAGTACCCTAGCCTTCGACATGGATTAATAATAACCTTGTTATATCTTGTAATATTACAAGATATAACTTTATTTGTTAAAAATGTATCTTTATTGCGTATAGATATACACTTTCTTAGCTTATAACCATTAAAATTAATATTATTAATACATTTTGAAAAATATTAGTTGAAACTTGAAGCCTAATACCTAAAGTGATTTGGAAGATGTTTACATTTGAAAGAAGAACAACTATCTTATTAGTCCCTGCCTAGCAGGGACTTTAGTATTCGGCTTGCTGCTGTTTCAATTACTTTGCACAAGAACCAAAGACATTTCAAAGGCATTTATCCTAAGTTTGTCTTGAAAAACACTTTTTCACCATTTTTTTAGCCAATTAACAACTTCTATTTATTCAAACTATAGACCACCGTTTTCTCAGCCAATTAGCAACTTCAAATTCTTATTTGGCCTCTTTTCGAGGCTAGGAGCAATGGGGACTTAGTTTTTAACAAAGTTTGTTTTTGAATAGTGGAATTATTGGACCAAAAAGTGTATTGTTCAAGTAATGCTAGGATCCCGTTGGCATTAGTTCACAAACATTTAATGTCTAAATGTATCCTGCAACATCTACATTGCAAAATCTATATCTGCATGCAGTGCACATGGGCCTTCTATGCATGCTAAGAAACTTGTTGAGGCACAGCGCTGACCCTTGTAGCCTCTAGAAGGAACTGAAATTTATTTACCTTTGCTTGTGTGTCTGCCTCCCTGCTCTGCTCCAATCTTGAAGACAATGTGCCACCTATTAGGTAAAGTCGTCTGTCATAGTCGCGGATACTAGAAGTTTTAGTAGAAGAGGTAAGAACATTGCGGTAATTCATAGCATTTTGTTCTCTGTCATGACAGCCTTGTGAAATGAGATTAGCAGGTCATCTGGTAGATAACGATAGAGCATTTCCTTTACCTGGTGAAAGAAAGAAGAACACTGCATCAACAGTTAGCAGATTTAAGAAGTCTTCAGGTATGTTTCATACACCACCATGCTGCTTACTTTCTACGTATATAGACTTAAAGCTCGAATTAGATCAATTGGAGAACAAAAGTCTACATTAAAGCTCGACTTAATTCGTTTATCATTTCGTATAAAACCTATTGATTCAGTTCATAACTTAGACGTACCAGGGAGATTAGTCCTACCAATAATTTTGCAATTCAAATATAGATAGCTCTGCTATTAATTATAACAAACTTGTAGCAATTTGACGATTCGTCCATTTCAGAACACTATGTTTACCAACAGGAACTTCTAGGGATCGTCCGGTGGGAAACAAGGCGCGAGCATGGATTTCTCCGAACATTTATTTTTATTTGTTCTTGCAAGAAGCGCAACGAGATGTGTATCCCTTCGAAGCAGAAGTGTCACCCCTCTGCACAACAACTCCACTTGTAGCACCTTTGTTTTCGCTCATGAAAAATATAGAATTACTAATGCTTCCAGTGAGTATTGCTTACCTTTTACATGATTACAAAAAAATCATTTAATAATTGCTTCTACATAACAGAGATTTATCTGTGTAGGTGAGGGAAAACCCCGACAGATCTTGCGTCGTGTGTGTGTATATATCTCGCCAAGTGCTCGCATGACCTTCCAACTGAGAAGAATGTGCTAGAGGAACAATCCTTAGCTCATGGTCGAATTCAATGAGGATATACAATGTCAATAATCACTATCACAAATTTATACAACTATTAACTATCACAGATTCATACAACTATTGTTGGTAAAGACAAACCCACAGGCTACTCAAAAGCATAGGACAAAATCCCCATTTCAGAATTCTAAATCGATGGTCATGGGTCGTTCCAGTCTCATTTATCAACTGCCGAGTGCCCCAATTTGTTGATTTCCAAAAAAACTTATTAGCACTGACCATAGGGATGACCATGAACAAGCCTATTGATGGAGCTCGAGGAAATTCCATAGCTGGTGGAGACGGTAAGGAAGGGGGATTGTCTTATTTTCATTCATGCGTGCCATTGTTCATTTCCTTATTTCAAGATTTAGTAAAACTACAAATAAATTCATTTGTTTCTCTTTCTTTAAATTCAAAGAAAAACAACATACAAAATGCAGAAGAAGTATATGTAATATCAATTTTCAGGTTTTTATTTTGTGCAAATATCATTTTGTTTTCTCAGGGAAGGCTAGCAGGCTTGTTGTATTGTTTTAGGCATTTAACTGTGTTAGTGTTGTAACTCGCTAACTCATTCCGTTCAATTAGCATTATCTATTTGGATTTCCTGCAGGCTGCATAGAAGGTTATTAGGTCAATATTGTGTAGGAAGAAGAGTTTGTAGTCCACCACTAGGCACAAGCCCATGGGAGAGCTAACGCTCGTAAACTCAAAGATGACAATGTTTCCATACTTACATATCTTCAAACTCACACCCATTTAATGAAGCTTCATGCATTAGGAATCCATGGACACCTTGGTCACCATGAAGAAAACATAAACCAAAAAGAAGATGGAAGGGAAGAAAAAAAAATGGTAGTCATAGGTGAAAAAAAGAAAAATTAAAAAAGGAACAGAATCTGGTTTGTTTTGTTAATTTCTAGCAATAGTTGTTAGTCACTATAAATCTAAAGAGGGACTGTTCACAACCACCTGTGATATGTAATGCTAACCAAAGAAAACAAAGATAATGGTGCTAGAACAACTGTGAAATAAGAATGAATGGAGTTCTGGTCTCCCTTAATGCAGGTCAACTCTTGGAAAGGAGGTCTCCCTCCATGAAAGGAAACTTGATTTAATTTTTAAGTGAAGCTCTTACCTATATATGTATAGTTGCACTGGTAAGAATGTTTAACATCTTAAACATCTTTCTCTTTCTGGATATAGCAAGAGCTAAATCAACGTTGTAGATTCTTTCCAAACTCTCTCTCCATGTCAAATAACCCGCAGAAAACATTACAAAAAGTTGGTCACAACAAATTTCAGGAGAAAAAAGTGAACTATAATGTGGAGGGATCGGATAACGCCGAGTGGCCTTCATGCAAGGCATTCTCGTTATACCAAGCATTGGACTCAAGAATATCATTAATATTCCAAGGTTCATATATGTCTAGAAAAAAAACAATAATAATTATAACTTGTAAACTATTCATTTGCGTCATAGCAAAAAGTGCATTGCACTTACTTGTGTAGGTATGGCCCCACGTTAGGAATGCTACATTTAGGCCAAGAAAACCTTGTGCAGATAGAGGAGGTCCTGGCGAGTAGGTGGCAGAGGGAGCACATCAGTCATGAAGAGACGTGTCCTCACAATCGTTGACAATTGGATCACAAAAAAATTAACTAAACCCCGCTGCTGTAGTAGCCAAGTTTCCTCACCCAAACTGCATCTCCGCATCCACCTCGGGCTGGCTTATTTTCTTCTCCTCTACCATTGTTAACCTAGCAGCGTCCTCCGAGGAATCCCTTCGTCATCAATGGGCTCTCCATTGGACCTACGTATAGACACATAAGTAATTGATCACTGTTGATATGGATCGAACATGAACTGTATAAAGTCTTCTTGTCATTAACTAAACCATTTAGAAGTCATGATTCTGGCGCCACTATGTATCTATCAGTGCAGCCTGTCAATTAGTTTTGTACCTTCATATTCATACTCATACTGAAGTATATAACCAGGAACTTCAAAGCTAAATGTTATGAGGATCACCCAAACTTGATAAGCTAAAAGAAATTGTCGAGCAAGAAGCCTCAGAGTAGTAATCCCTACGACCATCAAGGCATTTTGGTCAAGGAGAGAAAGCCCTGGCGCTCAATCGCATCGGTGGAAATAGTTATAATAGGTTATTGCCAAAGAAAAAATATCGGTAAAAGAAGCCTTATCCCCATGCCATCTCATCCATCCATCAATGCCATCCAGCCCAATCCCCATCCCATAAGCAGCTTCTAGGTTGTACCAATTTAGTAGTAGGAGCCACGCAAATTTCAGTGACAAATTAATTACTCTGAAACTATATTCAATACATTTTCAACTGTTAGAGGCATGGACTTGCTGCCTTTAGCAACTCCCCTTGTTTATTCTAGAAATTATTCATGATTATGATGCTTCATAGATATTTTACTTGACTCATTAAGGACTTCAATGTAAGCTACTTGTTATTGTTATTTAGAGATCATATTTTAAAATAATTATTTATTTCATTTAATTGGTAGAAATAATTATAGTTTTCTTCACTTTATGTGAGTACTAAACTTTCTATTAATGGAAAATCAAATTCAAGAAGAAAGAGAGTTTTGATAAGGAAAAAAACTTAGTGTTTTATTGTTTATTTTTCATTTAAATTTAAAATATAGAAAAAAGAGCATCTTATAGTAGTTTCACATGGTTAAAACACGGTTTTGTAGATGGACTTAATTTGTATTAATATGTATAATTAATTTGTTTGATTTGTACTAAATAAATAATCTATCAAAACATGTATTTCTTAATTTTTGTTTTTATAAATTTGTTTTATTTTTATTTTTATTATTTTTATATTAAATTTATTTTAATAAGTTTACATGGATAAATATTTATTTTAATTATTTGAGCTTTAAAGTAATTATATTTTTATTTATTTTAATTCATTATAATGAGTTAAGAAAACAAATCAAAATATATTTTATTAAAAAAATTAAAATTAGAAATATATAGTTAACTAATTAAATATATTTTTTATAAATAAATGCAAAACTATGAGAAATGATGAGTATGTCATTTTTCATCTATTTTTTTTCTTCAAATGATCGGCATTCTTACAATCTTAATTTGGATCAATAAACCACCCAAAAGGAATTTATTTGAATGTTATTGTAGAAGCACTTAAAATCAGAGCAATAAACCACCCAAAAAGAATTTATTTGAATGTTATTGTAAAAGCACTCAAAATCACCTAGTTGTGCCTCAATAGTTCAATTAAGGATTTAAATATGACACTTTAGAAGACCCACTAATATATCTTTTTATTGACAATTAGTTACATGTTTAGCCATATCTAATTTTTATGTTTGAATAGACAAAATAAAAGATGTTTGATATTTCACTTGTTGCAGATGTCTATGTATTATGTGACATTTTTCTAATTGTAATCAAGAGCCACAAGGTGGCAATGTCTCCGACGTTGCTACTTGCAGTTGTGAGGGAACAAATGTTGTAGGAGGAATGAGAAGAAGCTAAAGGGAGGAGCTATTTCTGCAAAGTTGTGATTAATTGATAGAAGTCAACATGAATAGTAAATGAAGTCTTCAAGGTCTCCTTGGAGTGGCAAAGATATAGAATGTGCACAACCCAATTTTTAAAACTACTCATTTAGTATTCAATGCACCATATACATGGGTTAAAGTTATCATATGAGAAAGTTGGAAAGGAATTATAAATAGTTGATTTGTCTATTGTTTATCCTAATAATAAAAGAAATGCCTCCGCAATTTGACTGTCGTGGAAAGGCCGCTAGTTTGTGATTGGGAGGGAAGCATACTTGACCTTACCTTGCATATACCATTTTCTCTAGTCGTGACATGAAATTGATTGCTTTATTTATGTTAGAATGTAATGTGAGTTGAAGTCTATCTATGTTTGAAGGCTCCAGAGATGGATGTAGCTCGACAAATTTCAAGAGCATGCTAATCCCAATAACCAATATAGTATGCTCAACAATGAAGTCAATCCAAGAAATTGGCTTATGCCAGAATAAGATATACATGATTTAGTAATGCATTTTGATGGCAGCTACACATTGAAAAGGAATACAACTAAATTCTAAGTATCAATAAACTAAGAATAATGAGATAATTGACCCTCATTTCTACTATGGATCATGTAAGAGGGTTTTTGTTTCCCATTTTCACCCTTAGAAGAGTTTATCATTTGTTGCACAATCTTTCACTATCTCACATATCGTGAACACAATTTGAATACAAAGAAAATACCATAAATATATGCTATTATGAAGCTTTCACTATCTCACATATTGTGAACACAATTTAAATACAAAGGAAATACCATAATTATATGCTATTATGAAGGACTTCACTACCCAAATAGCCTTATTTTTATAATATAATAATAATATCCTGCATAAAACATGGATAAGTAAAAGTAAAAAATAAAACACTTCCCGAAGATAAATATCTAAAAATAACAATAAAACAAATTAAAAACTCATTACCAATTCATATTGCAACAAGAGCCACATGGTAGCGATGTCCCCGACACTGCCATTGCCACTTGTTGTTGTGAGATGAGAAATGTTATAGGAGTGAGAAGAATTTGTAAATTCCATTATTGAAAAGATAATGGTACTTTAATATTTAAATTATTATATGCTTGATTTTCTATCATATAGTTTAATATTCTTCCAAAGTTAAATATTTTATTGTAATATTAAATTATTTTAACATTTAAATTAATTATTATAATTACATGTTCCATTTCCTTATAATTATAATTTTAAGGTTATTAACTATATACTTTAAAAAGATGTATTAATATGAAAAACGATGCTATGAACTTCAAAACTTCACTAGAAAGAAGATTTCAACATTCGATTATCTAGATTTTATTTTATTTTATCAGTCAACATTTATTGATCTCTCTAATGCTTGATAAAATAAATTATTTTATTAATCAACATTCATTTCACATTATTTTATTGATCAACATTAATTTTTATAGGAAGCTCCAATTTTTCATTCACCTCTCCATGCTTCATAGTGATGAATAAATATGCATTATGATTTTTCCATTATTTCTCAGAAATTCATATCATTCACACTAAAAACACATTGGAAAACATAGAAATAAATGGATATGCTAATATTTATGCTTATATTAGCAAAAATGATAATAGCAAATTTACACTCTCTATCTGAAGCAGAGAAAATTTCTTCTAAGTTCCCTAGTTTACAGGGTTTTCCACACAAACTCGTCTCTGTGAAGCTAACACAGTTTTCCTTGTTAACATTTTTTCCTTTCATGGACACATGAGCCTTATGGCAAACATCTCTATGAAAGTAACAAATTTTCTTCCCATAATTAAAAAATTTCCCTCACTTACAGATTTTTTTTTGTTCACAGAAACAAAAGCATTGTAGCTCAAGACAAATTTCATTGAATTTTCTATCAAACACTACAGAATGCGAAATTTCTAAACAAACCAGAATTCCATTGAATCTTTTGTAGAAACACATGTTGTTTCATTCCTTCAAGATTCTATCAAAATTAGTTTTCTTATTTTCCACCATAAGCACTAATTTTCTAATTTATCCAAATATTAATGAGATTTCTCTATCATTTTTACCACAATATGGTAGTTCAACATGCATAGAGCCCTCTAAAGAATTATTTCATGTAAAAGACAAAAAAGTAACAAATCACGAAGAAAAAATAGAAAAAGGCTCCAAAGCATGCCCTGAAAAGTGTGAGCAAGCAACTTCCATCCTGCATGGTGATGAACCAATATCATGCCTTCAAAAACAATGGCATGCAAATCTTGCACACCCCCGCATCACTAACAACATGTGCTTCTAGAATCAAAGTCCTTTCGCTTCGAACAAAAGAAAAAAAAACCAAAGCATCCTCCTTACTGCTCCACAAATAGACTTACAAAACAAGGGATGCAAGATTTGTACGCATTGCCTAGCCTTATGATAGGGTTTCTATTAAAAAAAATATTGTGTAAGTCAACTATTGAACCAAAGCACTGGAAAATCAAGAAGAGCCATATGTATTTTGGTGTAAAGGAAAAAAAATTAAATTTATATGTAATTCGATTAGGCGCAAGATTTGTATGCATTTCCTAGCCTTCTGATAGGGTTTCTATTAAAAAAAATATTGTGTAAGTCAACTATTGAACCAAAGCACTGGAAACTCAAGAAGAGCCATGTGTATGTTGGTGTAAAGGAAAAAAATTAAATTTATATGTAATTCGATTAGGCGCAAGTGGACATTCAAGTCTCCTTGTTCCAAACTTAGGTTAACCATGAGCAAGATACCTGTAAACTGGCCATAAATTCAATTTCATAAGTGTCTGCCTTAATCTTTCTTCCAGGTTCGCTTGTGGATTCCATCAATTTCTATTGTATTGTGTTTTCACCATTTTTTTATTATTAAATGCCCATGTATGCTCATTCTGTCGGTAGGTTGTCATCTCTCGGAAGTTTGACAACGCTTTTTTTAAAATTATCTACCCATAGTTTTTCTCTATTAACGTTTCTCTTGCTGCAAACTGTTAAAAAAACCTAATGTCTGTCATTGCTCGCGGACTATGAGGCTACATCATGACTCCATTATCTAAAAATACACCCTCGTAATGTTAGTAGACTACTAGGTTGTGAACCACCTTATAGATTGCATGAACAAGCAGGTTTAACATTTAAATAGACCGACATTTGTGTTGGAAATATTAATAACTCCCTGATCCGATAAGCACATCAGCCGACTTTGTCAGAATCTGTATCAGACAGTCTAACACAATAAAGAGTTCAGATCTCTGGAATTTAGTTGTTGAAGCTAAGTTTCTAGGTAGAGAGTAATTACAGTCTTTAATGTTAAGTCAGCAGCATCATAGAGAAATATTTTTAAGTCGATAGCAGTTTCCTATATGAAGGAGATGGTAAATATGAAATAGAAAGACATGTAGAATAGAATAGAGAAGAGAGGTGCATAGAAGAAGAATAAATACTTTGTGAAGAGTTTGAAGCTCAAGTTTCTGTGTTTTGTAAGTGTTGAAGAGCCAGGTTCTGTAACAGGTGAAACACCCTGGTAAATTCCAAGTAAGTATTTACGGCTGTAAGTCTTTGTTATGCCATCACAAGAAATATAAATCCAATAGTTTATGGTTTAATGCAACTTTTTAGTTAGCCTCATATCTTCTCCCTATTTACCTGAATGAATGTTTACATTTACTGTGAGTGAAAGACACAAAGAATCCATAATTGTTTCACTTTTTAAAAGTTCTAGATTTTACCTGTAGAGGTTCAACAGAAATTTTGTTTATTATTTTCTTATATGATATTGTGAGTGAGTCGCAATATAGTTCTGTCGCAGTTAATCCTAGGTTACTGTAGTGAAAAGTGTTTTTCATATTCCTAAGTCCTTAGACTAGGAAATATAAAGTTGTTGTGTTGAAGTGAAAACTTGGTTGCACATGAGTTGGTCACAACCTAATTCATGTCCCAGTAAAAGTTGGTCGAAGCCAAAGTCAAAGTAAGTTTGTGAAAGTAAAAGTGTGTCAAGGTGAAAGGTGTAAAGTAATTTCGTTGTAGATAAAGTAATTTCGTTGCAGATAATTAAGTTGCAAGATTTTGGAGGAAGTGAAAAGGGAAAAAGAAAAGGTTGTGCTGCGTGGTAACTCTAGTTAATTGTCACGGTGGTTATTTTTCCCGAGATCTGGTATCGGAGCTAGTTTAGGAAAGAAATCTTGTCCTAAAAGGGAAAGAATTATGAATATTGGTCTCTAACAATGAAGGCTTTGTTTAGAGGTCAAGATGTTTGGGATATTGTTCAGAATGGTTATGCAGAACCAATAGATCAAGTGGCATATAATAATCTCTCACAAGCTGAGAAATATGTCCTGAGGGAACAAAGGAAGAAAGATGGAAAAGCTCTGTTCTACATACATCAATCCATGCATGAAAGCATACTCCCAAGAGTAGCAGCAACGATTACCGCAAATAAGGCATGGGACACACTGGGGGACCGCTTATCAAGGTTTGGATAAGGTAAAGACTTCAAAGCTGCATATTCTAAGAAAAGATTTTGAATCTGTGTTAATGAAAGATTCAGACTTAGTAGACTCATTTTATACCAAAGTTGTTGGTTTGATGAATCAACTGAAATCTCATGGAGAAATCTTAAAATACCAAAGGGTGGTTGAGAAAATTCTCAGAAGACTTTCCCCAAGATTTAAATCCTTGGTTGCAACCTTGGAAGAACACAAAGACATGATAGTGTTCACCATTGATGAGTTGCAAGCTTCACTCAGCAATCATGAACATAGATTTAGCAGAACAAATACATCATTGGAAGGTGCATTTGCAGCACAATCATCTATAAGCCGTGGAAGAGGAAAGGGGAGAAACAATTTCAGAGGCAGAGGAAGAAACTTCTCAAGAGGAGCACACAATAGTAGTCCTGCAGATGTTGCTGGTAGAGGACAAAATCAGAACCCAAGTCAACCAAGTGGTCACATTTTTGATAAATAAAAGATTAAATGTCAAAACTGTAAGAAATTTGGTCATTATGCATATGAATGTAGGAAGAAGCAATATGACCAAGGAAAGAAAAGCCAGAATCAGTCGACGAACACCAGCATTTCATCAAGCACAATGTTGATTTCATGTGCATCCCCAATTGAATGCAATACCATCCAAGAAATTCCGTGTCACATATCGTATTTAGATTCAAGTTGCAACAATCATATGAATGGTAATTTAAATTTGTTTTCCAGTCTAGATAATTCAGTTCAAATTGATGTTACACTTGGAAATAATTTCCAAGCCACTTTTTTGGGAAAAGGTACTGTTAGTATTCTAACCAAACAGGGGGAGAATAAGTATATGTATGATGTTTATCATATTGAAGGTATGAAACATAATTTGCTGAGTATTGGACAACTGATACAGAAAGGTTACATAGTCTACATGGAATACAATCACTATGTGATTAAAGATATATGTCCAAGCAACCAGTTGATAGCAAGAGTGCCAATGAAAAGAAATTGCCTTTTTCCATTGAAGATAGTTCTAGAAATTACAGGAGCTACATTCAAAGAAGAAAGTAAATAAGAAGTCGTTCATTGCGACAAGAAAGAAAATGACAGTGTTGAAATTCAAGCTACATTTCAAATAGAAGTTCATGATGATTCCTGGCTATGGCATTTCAAATTTGGACATCTGAATTTTGGTGGGATGAAGCTACTGCACACAAATAATATGGTAAAAGGATTTCCATTGATCGACAAACCAGAAAGAGTTTGTGAAGGTTGCATCTTTGGCAAGCATCATAGAGAATTTTTTTTCTAGTTGGAAAGTCATAGAGAGCACACACACCACTTGAGATCGTGCACTCTGATATTTGTGGTCCAATGCAGACAATGTCCATTGGTGACTGCAATTATTTTATTACTTTTATTGATGACCACTCAAGAAAAACATGGGTATATTTTTTGAAACATAAATATGATGCATTTAGTTGTTTTCAGTAGTTTAAAGCACTCGTGGAAAACCAGAGTGGTCACGACATCAAAAGACTAAGGACAGGCAGAGGCGGTGAATATGTTTCAAATGAATTTCTAAATTTTTGCAAAACTCATGGCATACAAAAGTAATTCATTGCATAGTATACACCTCAGTAGAATGGTGTCGTAGAGAGAAAGAACATAATCATTATGGAAATGGCGCGCATCATGATGGTGGCCAAGCATTTGCCAAATGAATATTGGGTTGAAGCAGTTGTAATTGCTGTATACATTATGAATCGGTTCCCAACAGAGAGCGTGAAGAACGAGGTTCCTCAAGAAGCATGGACAGGTATGAGTCACAGTGTTTCTCATACAAAAGTTTTTGTTTGTGTCGCATATGCTCATGTGCCAGATGAGCTAAGAAAGAAGTTAGACAAGAAGGGACAAAAATGTATTTTTGTTGGCAATTCTGAAGACACAAAAGCATACAAGTTGTATGACCTTGTCACAAGGAAGGTAATCATTAGTTGTGATGTTCAATTCGCCAAGAATGAATCATGGGATGGAACGATCGAGAAGAATGCCAAGATTGTGTTGAATGTCGAGCATGATGACATGACGAAGGAAGTGGTTCAAACACCACAAGTAAATCAACCGGTCGTAGTATCACTGAATCCCATGACACTATGACATGGTTCAGCACAAGGAATATTGACACAAATCGCAACTCAATATACACCGACAAGCATACCAAGAGGACAATAGACTCCATTAAGCAGTTCGACATCAACAGATCCAGTAAAGACAAGAAGTCTGCATGAAATATATGAATCTGGTACATCAAATTCCTTCTCTCTCTTTGCATTTTTTTCTCAAATAGATGATCTATTGACATTTGAAGAAGTTGTTGAAGAAGGTGTATGGGCACAATTCATGGATGAAGAAATAGAATGCATTGAGAAAAAATAGACATGGGAACTGGTTGATGTACTAAAAGATAAAGATGTAGTTAACGTCAAATGGATTTATAAGACCAAGAAAGATGTTGATGGGAATGTGCAGAAGCACAAGGAAATAATGGTAGCAAGAGGGTTCACATAACAATCCAGCATAGATTTCAATGAAACATTTGCACCAGTTGCACGCATGGATACAATCAAAATTGTTTTAGCCATTACCGCACAAAACAAATGGTTTGTTTATAAAATGGATATTAATTCAACATCTTTGAATGGCTATATAGATGAATAAGTATATGTGCAACAACCACAAGGATATGAATTTCCAAGACAAGAACACAAAGTGTACAGGCTGAAAAAGGTACTTTATGGTTTGATGCAAGCTCCAAGATCTTGGTACAATCGCATTGATTCCTATATCATTGAGAATGGATTTCACAGAAGTGAAAGTGAACCAACGTTGTACACCAAAGTGAATGAGCAAGGTAACATGTTAATTTTCTATCTGTATGTAGATTATTTAATATTTACTAGTGATTTTGGCATAAAAGAATTTAGAAAAGTCATGGAAAGTGAATTTGAAATGACTGATTTGGGGCTCATGAAGTTTTTCATGGGCATTGAATTTCAACAATATGAAAGTAATATTTTCATATTATAGTCCACATATGAAAGCACAGTTTTAAAAATATTTAATATGTCAAATTGCAAGGCATTCCCAACACCAGTAATAACAGGTTTAAAATTGCTCAAAGATGATGATGGATCGACTGTAGATCCTATGATGTTTAAAAGGTTTGTTGGCAGCCTTATGTTATAACAACAACAAGACCAGACATCATGTATGGAGTAAGTATGATATCAAGATTCATGGAGTCACCAAAAGACTCACATTGGAAAGAAAGCAAAATAATTCTGAGGTGTGTAAGTGGTACAAAATATCTTGGCATAATGTATTCAACTTCAGAAAATTTTAAACTCATTGGATATACTAATAGTGACAATGGAGGAAGCACATATGGCAGGCAAAACACATCTGGGTACACATTTCATTTTGGTACAAGTGTTGTTTTGTGGGCTTCGAAGAAACAACCCATGGTAACTCCATATTCAATAGAAGATGAGTATGTTGCAGCTACAGGTGCTGCATGTCAAGTTGTTTGGATGAGAAGAATGTTAAAAGACATGTTGCTGAACTAGCAAGAACAAACAACTATTTTCTGTGACAACAATTCATCCATTTCCTTGTCAAAGAATCATGTGTTTCACAAGAAAACCAAACACATTGACACGAGGTATCATTTCATAAGAGAGCTGGTGAACAACAAAGAAATTTGTTTAGAATTTTGCAGGTCTGAAGATCAGCTTGCATACATCTTTACAAAATCATTGGCAAGGAATACATTCCAGTATCTCCGAAGTTATTTGGGAATGATAAGTTATGCACAATGAACTCTGTCATGAACAAAGCATGTTTATGCTCTAAAACATTTTGTAATATTTTTGTTTTAAATTTCGATCTGCTCATAATTAGGGGGGAGTGTTGGAAATATTAATTACTCGTTGATCTGATAAGCACATCAGCCAACTCTGTCAGAATTTGTAGCAGGTCAAAAGCTGTCAGATATTCTAGCATGATAAAGAGTTCATATATATCGTATACAAGACAGTGGAATTTAGTTGCTAAAGCTAAGTTTCTAGGTAGAGAGTAATTACAGTCTTTAATGTTAAGTCACCAACATCATAGAGAAACATTTTTAAGTCGGTAGAAGTTTCCTATATGAAGGAGATTGTAAATCTGAATTAGACAGACAAACGAAATAGAATAGAGAAGAGAAGTGCGGAGAAGAAGAAGAAATACTATGTGAAGAGTTTGAAGCTCAAGCTTCTGTGTTTTGTAAGTGTTGAAGAGCCAAGTTGTGTAACAGGTGAAACATCCTCAAATTCCAAGTTTATATTTATGGCTGTAAGTCTTTGTTATGTCGTCACAAGAAATATAAATCCAATAGTTTATGGTTTAATGCAAGATTTTAGTTAGCCGCATATCTTCTCCATATTTACCTGAGTGAACGTTGTTTACATTTACTGTGAGTGAAAGACACAAAGAATCCATACTTATTTCATTGTGTAAAAGTTCTAGTTTTTATCCGCAGAGGTTCGACACAGATTTTATTTATTATTTTCTTATATGATATTGTGAGTGAGTTGCAATATAGTTGTGTTGTAGTTAATCCTAGGTTATCGCAGTGAAAAGTGTTTTTCATATTCCTAAGTCCTTAGACTAGGAAATATAAAGTTGTTGTGTCGAAGTGAAAACTTGGTCGCACATGAGTTGGTCGCAACCTAATTCATGTCGCAGTAAAAGATGGTTGAAGCCAAAGTCAAAGTAAGTTTGTGAAAGTAAAAGTGTGTCAAGGTGAAAGGTCCGTCGCACTTACTCCATCGCAGTTACTTAGTCGCGATAACTATATCGTAACACAATAACTTTGTGCAGTAATTCCGTCGCAGATAATTGAGATGTAATATTTTGGAAAAAGTGAAAAGGAAAAAACAAAAGGTTGTGCTGGGCGGTAACTCAAGTTAATTGTCGCGGCCGCCGTTTTTCCCGAGAGTCTACCCGCTGTAAACATATAAAGAGGCATAGGTCAGCCTAAAACAACCAATCGGATTCTAAAATATGTTATTTAAAAAAATGTTTATGCAATTAAAATCATATTTCCTATGTTTAAACTATAATTTTCTTTGAAATTTTAAAAATAATCCATGAACTTCCCCAACCAAAAACTATATTTCGGGGACACAACAAATTCACAAGCCATATACATTATGAATACCACTATAACATTGTGAAACCATCACGACTACCCTTATTAAGAAAAATACAAATTGTTTTTTATTATAAAATTTGTAATTTCATTATGTTTTTAAACCCATTCAAAGGCTTTGATATTCCTTTTTATAGTGTAATGTTTGATATCAATACTTGTTTTGTCTTAGAATTTGATCTTATATATATACAAAATAGTTTGAATGATTTTTGATTTGTTGTTATATTATATTTATTAAAATACAATATGTTAAAATGATGGTGTATGATGTTTAATAAAAAATGGGTTATTATTTCATTTTCATTAATCCCTGCCAAAGGCTAGATACTATTGTAATCCATTTTTGTTGTCAAAAGCCAGAGTACTATTATAATCAATATTCATTAACTTTGCATTAGCTCACTTATAACTTTTACATATTTTAATTTTAACCAATATTTGATTTTCATTAATCCCTGCCAAAGGCTAGATACTATTGTAATCCATTTTTGTTGTCAAAAGCCAGAGTACTATTATAATCAATATTCATTAACTTTGCATTAGTTCACCTATAACTTTTACATATTCTAATTTTAACCAATATTTGATTTTTATTGACTTTGCATTAGTTCACTTATGACTTTTAGATATTTTAATTTTAACCAATATTTGATACTATAATTTCAATTTAATTATAAAAATAAATACAGGTGTTCCTATTTGAAAATACTTTGAAGCATTATTGCAGGGTATTATTGTAATTGTAATCGATTTTTGGAAAAAATACTTTGAAGCATTATTGCAGGCTACTATTGTAATTGTAATTATGTCAAAAACCACATGAAGAAATTCTATAAAACCGCATTATTTTCAACAACCACATCTTGAACCTGATAAATATATTAATATTTTATGAGATCATTTATGTAACAAATCCAAAATCCAGATAATAACATTTTTTTATTGTAGATTTCGGTATTGCTGACAAGAACATGACAAACAACATTATAACATAGTATTTTTCCAATTACATGATAACAGGTTATGATACATATAGAAAAGTTTTAACCAAAGTTTTCATATCTATATAATCAAATTTTCAAACAAAAAATAACATTAATCAATAATGATATTGTTGCAAAGAGGCAGAGCATAACTTCTTGGCTTCACCACCACAGTCTCTTAGTGTGTCGGTACCCATATCCATACACAAACCACAATTTGAGCTAAGAGGATGGGGAGGCGATTGTACTATTGAAGCAATTGAAGTATTTTCTAATGGAGCTTGAGATCCAGTTCCTTCCCTTCCTATCCATTAGTGGCAACAAAGCATAACCATCAGTAACAACAAATCAAGTAGCAGAGCTACAGGTAATCTGCCATTTAATTTGAAAAAGATGAAACATAATATATAGTTTGAAAGGTTATTACATGACACATACAAATAAATTCTATAAGAATACAGTTAATGAGCTTTAAATTTTAAACATAGTAAAGAACAAGTTAACTTATGTATTTTAACTTCAATCTCGATAGCCAAATTGAAGCTCAGTGAGCTTCATTTTGGAGTCTGGGAACTTTATTTCATTGCTTCTTGAATTTGTGCATTGCTTGATTATCAATCATTTTTTGATTTCCAAATATCCGCGGACATGCAATTCTTGATTACCAAACATTTTTTTTATTTCTAAATATGGGCAGACATGCAAAAACGGAGTAAACTTTCTACCTGACCATTTGCACAGCCTGAGCTGTCACATCATGCGTTGCTGGTTGTCCGATCGGTGCAAATGGTCGAGTAGAAAGTTTACTGCTGCAAAAACATGCTTGTTATATTTGCCTTCCTTCTTGCATGTTCATATCTCTGGCAAGAATAACTAGAAAGTATGTTTATGATTCAAAATTTGGGCTGAAGCTCCATACTCACCTGGATATGCTTAACCTTTGCAGCAAAATCCAACGCAACCGTACTTTTTACTGCCCAACTCAAACCAAATGAAATCAAACTTCTGGATCACACCATAGATAATCTCAAGTCCATATGCGAAGCCGGAAAAGTCGGAGTTGCAACAGATATCCACTATTTTCTAGCCCTTGAAAGACAGTTAACATCATACTAAAAAAATCCCCCATGCTTTTTAGCAACACGGTAATTAGCAAATGAATCGATATCAATTTATGAATACATGTATTATTTGTAGAAAAGATGCATTCATTTTCTTTCCCTGAAAGTGAAAGTGAAATCAATACTGAGTAACTTATTAGTACAAATGGCATGTCTTTTAGAATCTAGTCAAATGGATTTCTTCCTACATTCATTTATTTCAACAACGTGTATTTTGTTTGAAGTAGAGAAGTCACATATTATCATTCTTCCCAAGGCGATATTTCAAATGAATGATTGAGAGTCCATTATCCCAACCATAAAACTAGTGCACTGAAAAAAGTGAGGATTGTCTCTTCTTGTTTGTCTGCGTGCAAAGGTGCATAGGGTGCATTGGATTTGCACAATTCCATCCAAACCCATGTCTAATATTCACCTTCTAGGTTTCGAGCCTCATGTATACATAAGTTGAAGTTCATAACCTCAGAGATGGATGTCAAAGCCAGGTTTTATTGAGTATGCAGAAATTTATAAAAAACAATTGACCTTGTGAAGCTGGGGGATGAAGCATAACCCCATGCTTTCACCGAGGCTTAGGAGTTTCACACTTACAATTCACAACACAACCAACTCTCGACAACCAATGAATCAAAATCGCTTACAGACAGATGTTTGGCGAGTTATGACTTTAGAGTTTTTAGCTTTAAGGCTTTTCATCTTTCATGATGAATTTCTGTGTTACATATATTTCATGGCCAAGAGGTTTATACAACCCACCTTCATGAATTAGCAGAAATTTGAACCACTGATGGTTCTGGTCTGCTACTTGCATATCTGCTTCTGCATGTGCTATGAAGTTAGCACGTCTGTTATTCCAGTCTACTCGTGGACAGAAGCGATCCAAGAGTATCTTAGCCCAACCTGTCCAAGCGTTGTTTCGTAGATTTGCAGGATCAGCGCAGATGACAACTTTCCCCTGTTCTCGGCAACATTGCAGAATAAGGCTGTAGGTGAACTAGGATAGTCTGTTGAAACCAATATCAATATACCAGATTTCTCCTTCCTTCTCTGGATTGCAATCTATCTAGACATCGCGATCTTTGATAAGCTTTTCTCGAGCATTATGAAAGCTAAGGAAAGCTTCCTTTTCCCATCTCTCTAGAATGGCTAGTTTCAAGGGAGATGCCTGAATTCTTTCAATGGTGCAGAGCTCGAGAAACCTTTCGGCTCCGTCTCTTGGAGTTTCCTCCAACAGTTTCCTCCTTGTTGCTTCTGGTAACACATCTTCCCATGGATAAAGATAGACTCCGCCTTTTGGAGTAGGGCTGATGGATGTTGTTATCTGGTTGGCTAGGGCTTTGCTGCTACCTGGTCTGGAGCTAGAACTAGAGGCTCCGGTTGAAAACATATTTAATGTAGAAGGCTGAGCTGATTCTCTGGTTAACATATCAGCCAAACAGTTAAGATATCCAGGCTTATAAATAATTTCATAATCAAAATTGCTAAGCCATAAAAACCATTTTAGTATCCTACTGTTGTTTTCTGCCATTAAAATTTCATTCTTCAAAATACCAGGCATAATTTTAAGATCTGTTCTAATCATGAACTTCACGGGCTTTAGGAACAGACGAAAATGCTGGACTGTCTTTTTGACAGCCAAGATCTCCTTGTGGCTTGATGGATAATTTAATTCTGCTGCTTTAAAGGACCCAGATCCATAACCACAAATGTGTTCTCTGCCATCTATAGCTTCAAGTAATACTCCACCCCATGTTTGAAAGGAAGCATCTGTTCGACTATTAAGCTACCAGTTCCAGTTGGCAAGGACAAAGGCGGCAGGTCCAGAACTTTCTTCTTTATCTTCTGGACTGCATCGGACATAGCGGCTGACCACTTCGGTGGGTTCTTCTTCAATCTTTGCTGCAAGATGAAAATGTCAGCTGCTTGACCTTTATAAAAACCTTTATAAAAAGGTCTGATGTAATTAAGAGATCCAAGGAATCTCTGCAACTGGGTCTTGTCAAGAATTTCATTAGGAAAAATTTTAAAACATTGTAGAACATGTTCCTGGAGAATAACTTGACCCTTTTGGATCTTGAATCCAAGAAACTCAATTTCTGTTTTCCCGATTTCCATTTTTGGTTTGGAAAAAACCAATCCATGCTTAAAGACTAACTCATAGAATTTCTGCAAGTGCTTCTGATGGTCTTCCAGCGTTTTGGAACATATGAGTATATCATCAATAAAAACTAATTCCCAGCTGAAATCACGGAAGATGTCTTCCATTTTTTTTTGGAATTCAGAAGGTGCATTATTAATGCCAAAAGGTAGCACTATCCACTGATATTGGCCATGGGGCACGCCAAATGCTGTCTTAAAACAATCTTTAGGTAGAATGCCAATTTGATAGAACCCTGATTTAAGATCAAATTTGCTAAAGACCGTGCAACCTGTTATTCTCTGCAACAGGCTGGCTTTATCCGGAAGAGGATACCTTACTTTCTGCAAGGCTGCATTTAGCGGCTTATAGTTTACGACCAATCTAGGTTTTCCTCTTTTTTGCTTGGAGTGCTTGTTTACTACAAATGCCCTGCATGCCCACGGGCTCTTTGAAGGTTCGATTAAGCCTTTTCCTAGCAGTTCTTTTATCTCTGCATCGCAGAACTGTCTTTCTGAAGGTGACATAAGTGCCACAGAAGCTTTCATAGGCTTAATACGCTGGAGGGGGTCATAAGGGAGAGAGACGAAATACTTCTCTCTTGTCCAGAATGCATTTGGATTATCTGAGCAGCAATCTTTTACTAGTTTCTCTGATATTTCTTTTAATGCCTTTTCTCCATGGATATCAGAGAAAACCTTACTACGCTCCATCTTCATGAGTTGAGCTCTGTTAGGAGGATGTACAGGATCTAACTCAACTATTTTACATTTCGGAGCAGACTTAAAGGATATAGGGAGAGAAGTGACCTTTCCATTCAATATACAGGTGAACTGCATCTTACGACGATCTACTAAGTACGGGCTAACTCTGTGGAGAAATTCAACTCCCAAGACACAATCTTCACTGAGGTCATCCATCCTATACATAGTTAGCTTATCTTTTGTACCATTAAAATTTACAGGAAATAGTTCGGCTTTGGCTTGGAGAGGAACTGGGGTTCCATTGATTGCTGTTCCACCATCAGTGGTCTTTTCCTAGTAAAAAGAAGGCAAAGCAGAACCTCTGGCTAAATTTACCTGACATCCAGAATCTATCATGCAACTTAGATAATAAGGTTTATATTCACAGGGATTGAACTGTACAGGAATATACACTTTAGGACCAGAAAGCATAGAGAGGATAGGATTTTGAGGAGACTCAGGTTCAGGAGACTCTTCTCTAGTGCTTTCTAAACTTAAAGCACTCTCATAGTGCTTGCTCAGGTCTTCATCTAAAGACTGGTCACACTCTGTCTGAATTACTTTTACTGCATTCTTCAGGTCTTCAATTTCAGCACAGAGTTGCTTCAGCTGCTGCTGTTTTTCCCTTATTTGTAACCTTAGTTTAGCTTTTCTATCTCTTCTAAACTTCTGTCTTTCAGAATGTCCTTCAGGATAATTCTGATATAAATCAACAGGACTGTTCGGAGAGTGAGGTTACATATTCCACTTTATCCTTTCCTTTGGAGTGCTCAAGCTGTCTGAGTAATTCTTTCTTTCTTTCTTTGAGGTTTGCTCTTTTCTGGTATTCGTACAGCTCAATTGTAGACAGCTGTAGATCTATTGCAGCAATTTGTTTTTCAATCTCTTGGTGCTGTGAGAAAGAGAACATGTTAAGAGCAAAATTGAAATCAAAATCAGGGACCTCATATCCCCCCAAATTTGGTTCGGACTCAGAGTCGGACGAGGAGGAAGGAGAAAATTTGTTAATAGCAGGCTGATGCTTATACTCAGGTTCTGATTCACTGGAAGAATCAGAGTCTTCAGAAGGAAGGAAAAGGACTTCACTAGACGGTGATTCATCCTGATGCGGTTGATCCCACCATTTAGGATCCAAATTATCACAGAAAGCGGCTAACTTGGGCTTATTCTTTTTCTTAGGACACTTATTAGCCCAATGACCAGTTTTTCCGCAAAGGAAACAGGCTTTGCTATCAGCTTTGTAGGGTCTGCGTTTGATAAACTTACGAGCCGCTGGTTTGGGGAATCTCTTGTTAGGCTTATGCTTTCTGGAAAATGATAACACGGAGCGCTTGGATAAAACCCTTTAGATTTATTCTGGTGGCATTTACAAGAGGATTGTAAATGACCACGGTTGTGCTCTCCACAAACCCAATCAGGCATCTGTGCGACATTCTTGTAGAGGGATGGAGTATACATACTCTGATGCCTTTTAAAATCTTTGGAGACTTGTTTCTCCAAACAATGTTCTTGCCATGCTGCGAGAATATGATAGTGAAGCTGTGCTAGAGATAAATCTTGATAATTAATGTTTTTATCTTTGAGGTATTGTTCCACAGCATCAGGAACATGGCCTGGGAAGCTACACAGGTAGTGCTTCAAATAAGCAGGGTCATTTGCTTTCCCAGATTGAATTATTAATTTCTGCATATAGCAGAAATAGGCTTCGGCTTGTGAAAGATTGCAGAGCTGAGCTGACATGAAAAGTGATGATAAATGTTCTGTGTCATCTATCTGATCATCACCATGAAATTGTTTACCAAGAGCCTTCAAAATTTGTTGGTCTCCATCATTAGCCAACAACAATTCACTCCTAGTCTCAGGAGGGAGAAATCTCCACCAATCAGATGCTAAACCTGAGAGTCCAGCAACGATCAAGCTTGACAGATACTGGCCAGTCAAAGAGGAATTCTTTGTCCTTTGTGCAATCGTCCAATGGAATAATAGAGTGATTGCAGTTTTTATCTCTTCTCTAGACTGACACTGGATGTTAAGAACAGGGTGTTCTGGCATCTGAGAGATAATGCTACTGACAGAATTGATACCAAAGCTTGTGTTAAATTGCGGGGCAGTTGATGCAGAGGTCATAGGGGTATCATTCTGGGCTGAGGACTGAGGAAAGCCAATTGCTTCAGTTTTGACTGTATGAGATGACATCATTTGAAGGTATTTAGGCTCAAGGGCAGGTTTATAGGATTTAAAGAATCCTATCCAGTCTTGGACTTCTTCTAAGTCCGCATCGTTCTGACCGAAATCAAAATCCGGTCTTTCATCCTCTTTTGTATTTGCGCTAAACATTCCGAAAGAAAAACTTCTTTCCAGCTAAGGCTTGGCAGACTTCTTCTCGTATCCTTGGGTGGCTAAAGCAAAATCCATGGGACTTACCTTTGGAACTCTAGTTTTAAGGCTGTTTGTTTGGACTATGAGTTCCCCAATCTTCTCCAATCTTCTTTCTATTTTCTCTGCTGTTGCAGAGACATCTGTCTTTATTTCCTCTGAGTCTGATAATAGATGATTTAGAAGATCCATCTTTGTTTCAAGGAGGGAGACCTTTTCTTTTTCATCAAGGACATAATTTTTAATTTGCAGCAGGTCTAAGGCCATGTCATCGAGATTCTGGGCCGTGAGCTTGTGCTGCAGGTTTCCCCAATTAGCAAGTTTGATTTCATCTGAGGTAGATTCATCTACTCTAGAGGACTTATGGGGGAGAAACTCTTTCTTAGTGTTTCCATCATATGAGTATTGTCTAAAAGGTACATTAGGCAAGTTTCTTCCTAGATGGAAAGATTTTCTTCCTTGGCTGGTTGCCTCCATGGCACTATTCTGTCTAGGGAGAGAAAACATACCTAGACTTGGTCTCTGTTTTTGATGCTGTATTCTTTGGAGAGTCTTTTTACAGGCATGACAGTTCTGGTGTTGTCCTCGATGTTCATTATCATTCAGGCTTGTAAAAGAGGTAGTCTCTGGGAGGGAAACAGAAGGATTCCTTTGGATAGTTCTTCTGTCTTCAGACTGAATAGAAGAAACAGACGAGGAATGAGGTAGTAAAGAGAAAGCAAGGGCAGGTGTAGAATCTGGTTCAATATATCTGAAAGAACTAGTTTGTCTGTTAAATATGAGAGGCTTAGAGGTTAAGGCACTTCATGCGGCATCTACATTCCTAAGCTCATTGTATCTAATCTCCCAGTTCTGTGGATATTTGATTCTAGTCTAGTCAAAGGTAACTGGCTGGGCTTGTTTTGATTTGTCCTGTTCCACCACGCTCAGCAGGTGTGAACTCTGATGGACATGAGAACGGAGAGGAGGAATGGTATCATTACCAAACTGGACACAGACCAAACTTTTAAGCTGAATAATTTTCGAACCAGTCATCATGGAAAATCCCTGGGGTAAGATGTAAGCCTTGAGTAAATCATATATGTGCTGATCATCGAGGCTCACACTATACTTTGTAAAGATGGTGCCAAAGGCTGGACCATCATGTAGGGGTGCTGTAAATCTGCCAATAATGGCGTCTGCAAACTGAGTATGACAGGTATCTATGGCTACACACAGAGAGGAAATTGGAAGGTATGGGCGTACTAAAGGACCAAGGCCGAGCTTGATAGCTCCAAGATGGGCATATTTATATCCTTGTTTCTTAGCCCAATCTATTTGTCTTTTTTCTAATAGATTTATATGAACTGGCTCTTCTGAGTCAGTGAAAGAAATATCGACTGAAGAAACTTTAATATGTGTACAAGCTATATATTCCCAGAAAGATAGTTTATATACGTCTTTAGGCAAGATTGCAGGAAGTTGCCATTCAGATGAAGGATTTGTGTTTTCAATATGAATAATGGATGAATTATTATCAGAGGTTGAACATTCTGCAAAGGAGGATCGCCTTTCAGCAAGAGAAACAGTGCTGTTATCTTCTTGTTGACAATCTAGTAAGGTGTGAGAAGCAATATCCATCGAAGGATCCATTTGTAAAGGTTCAGACTCACTTTTGGTAAAAAACAAACGGGATTTATGGCGCCTAATCATAGCGGCTGATACCCTAACAATGACCACTTAGAAACCTTTAGGATTTTCTCTGATTACTCAACAAGTCATTTCCACTTGTCTACGGGGACATTACTTTACTAGTACAAGATCAACAAAGAAAGCTAAAAGCAGAGATTTATGCAAAAGACTTACAAGTTAATAAAGTGCAGAATAAATTGATGCAGGCTCTGATACCAAGAACCGCCAGCAATCGAACATCAGTCAAGAATCCAAATTTACTACACAGTGCTAAAATAGGCTAAAATTCGATGAAAACTAATACATACCTTTTGAAAAATGATCGTGCTAGCAGAATGAAGAGAGGAGGAATCTATACTTCGGTAAAACCGAGAGAGTATTATACAAGGAAAGACGCCATTCTTGCATAAATTAAGCACATTTTTTAAGATGTGTACGATTTTTTGCAATGTGCCATTTATGTAAGGAAGTCCAACTTTTGACACGATACGTTGAAAATATAATATTTTTAGAACCCTTTGTAGATTTGAACACTTACACTTATGTTTATAGGAATTATAGAAAGAAATGAAAAATAACAATCCAGAAGGGTTGATTGGCATAGATACCATCATAGCTAACATAAATACCAAAGGTTATCAAATAGTAAGCCTCATTAAATTGATTGTACTAATTAACTATATGTATGATGTTGTAACCTCATACATCACAGAGGGTTACCAATAATACACATAGAAGCATATAAAAATAACACACACAAGAGACAGGCATATAGATAAGGAAGTAACAGATTATATTATAACATGAGGGTCTATACATACACAAAACTAAACCAAGTTCTCATCTAGCTCAACAACCTAATATATATGATTACAAATAGTTACAAATAACTACATGTCGGTTCAGTCAACCAACACGACCTCATGCGGCTGACCTAATCTCCAATTAGTCAGCTATTCGACTAGTCAGCTCATCGACTAGCTCCTCCAACATCTCCCCCAGGAACAAAATCTTTCTTCGTCCCGAAGAAACAGGGGAGGGACTCAACAGTGTACTGTCTTGGGTAGTTACTTCTACTATTGTTTGTCTTCATGGACTGTGTAGTTAGATGGTTGGTTGTATCTACACAAATACTTCCACAATGGCTTCTACTATAATGGCTAGTTGGTATTGAAACTTTGTCCAATTCTGTAGTATTTTCTGGATGTCGATAGTCAAGGTTGTGATGCTTGACAAAGTCGACATTTTATCCTAGATGGAAAGATATGCAATGCTTTCCATGTCGGGTCCCATGAATTGAGATTTTTTTTCCATTGCATCCAATAGTCTCTTCATCTGCGGGCATATTGTATCCATTTTGTCGAGGCTTGGTAGTGCTTGATGCACCCATTGGTGTGCTTTTTTCTCCAGTTTCTGTAGTTTGGTTGTTTCTAATACAATATGTTCTTGTATTTTACTTCTCATTGTTTCTTCGATGCCTCGCCTCTTTTCTAGCACTTGAATTTGCTCATGAGTCTGGCGGGTTTGCTGAAATACTTGTCCGTAATAGGTAGGCCAATCACGGAGTACTTCTATTGTGATGATGGACTCTTCCAAGTGGTCCTGTAGGACTTTGTGCACTTCCGAGAATGATGTATACTGCTGCCTTAGTATTGTGGATGTTTCCTCCTTTTGATATTCCTTTGTATTTTGTAGGTGTATTTGTATGGTCAACACCACACTTTCAATTAGCTGATATTCTTTTTTCAGTGGCTTGTCGGTGTTGGCCTCTATTGGTCTTAGTATTACTATTTGGATTAGAGTTCTGCATTTTGTCAAAAATTCAATTTTTTCCTTCTTAGTGCTGTCGAGAAGCTCTCATTTAGTCTGGTTTCTTGTTGCTGCTTCTGTGGTGAGGGTTTCTAAGAGTTGACCCAACTCTCCATCTCTGAGTTTCGTTGTGTCGACTGTAGTAGTCGATCCAAGTTGGCTGAGGTGGATCACTATCGTCTTTTGTTCTTTGTGGTGTTCTTTCTTCTTTTTGTCTTTTCTTTTTCTTTTGTGTCTATGCTGGTCTGCCTGTTGTTCTGTCTGTGGTTCTAGAAGTGGTTGATTTCCATGTGGCTGGTTTCCCAGGTGCTGATCTTCATTGGTCGGTGGAATTTCTGGTTGAGCTTCTTGGGTGGAACTTGCAGCTCGTTGTGTATCTAGGGGAGTTGAAATAGGTGGTCCAGGGTTTGGCAAGGGCTCAAGATTGGGAGGTGGTGATGGAGATGGTGAATGGTCTGGTGTAATTGATGTAGTGGGGATATTTTTAGTCGACAGTGGATCTTTGAATTTTGGTGGTGAATTGGCTAGGTCATCAAAGAATAGGTTGTTGATCAATTGGTTGATTGCTAAAATATCTTCCTGGTTATCTTCTTCCGAGTCTCTTACTTGTTCATTGGCTGGTAATGGGTTTGAGACATTTGATGGGGTAAATGATGAAGTGCGGCTTGTGACAATTTGATATGTCTTGTCTGGGTTTCTTAAGAATATGGAATTGATAGTTCCCACATATCTTGGTTTCTAGGGTATTTGGCCGATTTGCTGAGAGAGGATCTGGCGTGGTGAACTAGATTCAATTAGTGGACATTTGGTGCTAATTTTCTGAGCAGAGGTGAGTAGTTCAGGTGGTTTTTCAATGAATGCCTGGAAATCACCATCATGGTTGAATCATTCTTTTAGTGTCTCTGGCATAGTGTTTTTGTAGATGTCGACCGGGATGATGGTGGGTAGCTATGGGGTATCTTCTTGTGTGATCTGGGTTGGGGATGGGGGTGTAGAGACTAGATCAACAATGTTCTCATCGACTGAAGTGGTTGCATTTTGTACCTTTTTCGGTCTTCCTTATTTTGCTTTTGCATCGACAAACCGCTTGAATTGCGTTTCGACCGATATTTTATTTGTTGCTGCGTCTTCTATGATGTCAACAGTAGTAGCCAATAGTTCTTCTTAATCTTTTGATTCAGATAGGATAAGCTTACGCTTCCCCTTCCTTTTTCTTGATTTGCTTTCATTTTCCTTGAGGCTCTGATTTCCTTTGCTATTTTCTTTAAGTTTTCTTTTTTCATAGCATATTCTAGATTATCTGATTCAATATATTCTTCTATTTTCCCTTCTCCTTCCTCCTGTCGGTGAGTCAGGATGATATTTCTTTCTATTGGTATAGCCACCCAATGTTCAGTCGGTGTGCTTCCCATTTGGATAGGTTGTGGCACAATTGTTAGTTGAAGTCTACTGGTGTCTTTTGCTGGTATATCTTACGACATGAAGGTACTAATATATAAGCAGAGTTCATAATCCTCCTCTTTTTCTTGGTCGGTCAATGGTTCTTCAATTGGTTGATTTATTTATTTAGCCTTTGCTCGTATCGACAGCTTGGTATTGAACTGTCGAGCTAGTACTTGGAAAATCTCTTCAACTGTTGGGTAATAGTCGAGAGGTTTTGCTTTTGCTTTTGCTCCCTGCATGTACCAAAATTCAGTGTGGTCAAGATCTAGTTGAATGTGTGCCATTTTTGGTAAAATCCTTCGGATGTTCTGAGGCACCCTCCATCTAGTTGTCTGGAACTTTAGAGTCTAGAACCAATTTTCCAGCATTACTTTTCCATTTTCCAGTTCTTTCAGTGTTTAATTATGTGAAAATGGTTTGAAACTCCACATATGATATTTGCTAGGTTCTTGGAACTGCCTGTCTCCGATTGGACATAAGTGGTACATGGCTATCCAAATTATCAGTGATGGGAACCTGATAATTCCGGCCGACTCTTGGCATTTCTCACATATGGTCTTGAGCATGTCAGCGACATACTGAGCCCAACGATAAAAATTCCCTATGTCTGCTATTGTGTCAACTGCTTCCAGCATGTCTAGCTTCAAGTTGCTCACTCATCCAGTAGGGGTGAGTCCCATCACTATCATTTTGGCCATGATTTGTGGTGTTCGGGCTTGTATTTGACTGATCATTATCCCTTTCGAGTTCTTCCCTGTTGGTGTTCCTGTTAGTCGTTCTACTAGTCCTTCTTTTATGCCAATAAGAACAGGGTTTCCCTAGTTTGAGAGACCGGTAAGCTTGTATACGACTTTGCTGGAAATTTCTACTAGCTTGTCGAAGTAGAGTTTGCCATTGTGATACCCACTAATAATAAATTTTACAGCGGTTTATTTTGTTCCTCCAAAACTCGCCATCAAAGGTGTGTTCATGTAAACCATAATGGTGCTGTGGATTATCTTCTCTACTTCTTGTGTCATTTTCTTGTCCACATAGGCCCATTCTTTGATTTCTGCCCAGGTTTTTTCCCATGAAGTTTCCTGTACCTTGGCATTTTTTATGTTTCTTAATCTTCTCATGAGTGAGGTTTTGGAGGATTGTAGTTCTTTTGTCTTTGCAGTTGCGGCTCTGGTTTGCTTCGGGGCCATTTTGTTGGTCTCTTGGTCAGCTTTACTTACAGGGTTTCTGCTCTCAAATTTCTGAATACTTGGTTGCTCGATTTCTTCAGAACACAGTAAATGATCTTTTTCTAGAGCGGTATTTATAGGTGGAGTGGGTGACGATTCTGTTGATGGATGTATTAATGGTGGAAATGATGGTCCAGCACGGTCTATTGAGTTTGTGTTAAATGTGATTTGATTTTGGCGCTCCTTCTGATAGTAGTCATGAAGGCGTGATTTGACCTTCGGAGTCGTTGGTCGATGTTGATCATGCGGGTGGTCAATGGTGGTATGTCGATGGGGTTGGTGTCGGTTGTCGAAGTGCAGCCTAGTAAATCTTTCGAAATTTCCTGTCATTTTGGTTTACGGGTGTTGGATCTGTTTTTTGTTTTTGGGTTTTTTATATTTTTATAGGTTTTTCTGACAGTTATGGTCATTATATATATATGACAGTTATGGTCATTGTATATATATATTTAGATTTGATTAATTTTTGTACCGTTTTAGTCGGGCACCATTAACAAGTTTCTGAAATATTATGCCTTTTAATGTCCTCAGTCGGACTGATCCGTTGGCATGAATTTATTCGACAACATAAGGTCCCATCCATTCTCTGTGTAATTGTTTTGGTTTTTCTTTCACTCGATTGTTATATAGCAGAGCAAGATATCCCACCAACAAATTTTTGTTTTTGATATTGTGGTCATGCCAAGCCTTCTTTTGCTATTTTTGAATTTCTTGATGTTGTAAAGTAAGCAGTCTGTGTTCTTCTAGCTTAGTTGCATCAGTCGGTCCCTTCTTTCTTCCTTGACATCGACATGTAATATATCTGCTATGATAGGTTTTTTTTGTCGGAAACGTGATGGAACTATTGCTTCTTGGCCATAGACTAGTTGGAACGATGTTTGGTCGGTTGAATGTTTGTAAGCTGTCCTGTAAGCCCATAATACTGCAAGGATTTTTTCGTCCCAATCGTCCTTGTTGGTGTTGCAGATTTTTGTTAAACCCCTCATTAATGTTTTGTTGAATGCCTCTATTGCTCCATTCGAATCAGGGTGATAAGTTGTACTACATCGGTGGTCAATTTTGAATTGGTCTGTCAGTGCTTTGATGGTTTTGTTAATGAAGTGTGATCCTTGGTCATTGATTAAGGTTAGTGGGAATCCAAATCTAGTAATTATGTTTTCATAGATAAATTTAGCATCTACCTCACTGGAACATGTGTCGACAGGTTCTCCCTCCACCCACTTGGTTACATATTCTACTACGGTTATTATATATCTTGCACTTGTTCTTTTTGCTAGTAATGGGAATGTTCCTATGAAGTCGATGGCCCAGCTTTAAAATGTCAAACTTGGGTTTACTGATATCAAGGGAATTTATGTACTAGGCAGGGGTCGACCCAGTCATTGGCATTGGTCACACTGGCTAACAAACTTTTTGTAATCCTTGTATAATGTCGGCCACCATATCCCCGATTGTTGGATTTTCTTAGCAGTTGTATCTTCTTGAAAATGTCCTCCTGTCGGTCCATAGTGTGATTTGTACATGGTATTATCTCTTTTGTGTTATAATACACATCACCCGAGGATGTCATCCAAGCCCATTTTATATAAAAATCCATTTATGAGGTTGTATGGTGCAACCTTCATAGCTAAGATTTGTTTCTTTTTCGTGCTCATGCCCTCTAGTGCTTAACCATTTTCTAGGAATTGAGCTATTTCCTCCAATTCTTCTGGGATAGCTTCTATTCGAAATAAGTGTGCATCTGGTAGGTCATCTTCGACTCCTATCGGCTCCTCTCTCGTGTCGATTCTCGACAAGTGGTCGGGTTTGACATTTAATTTTCTTGGTCTAACAATGAATTCAAATCCAAATTCTTGGAATAGTAGTAGCCAGTGACAAATCCTCCCATGGTGCAGAGGTTTGTTTACGAGGTATTTCAATGCCTGATGGTCAGTATAGAAGATAAAGGGTTGGCTAGTAGGTAATGTCGATACTTCTGTAGTGCAAATACCATTCCTAATGCTTCCCTCTCTGTTGTCGAATAGTTTCTTTCTGCCTTGTTTAGTTTTCTTTTGCTATATATTATAGGGTAATCCATTCCATCGTTCCCTGGTTGTGTTAATATCACGCATATTGCTATGCCTAATGCATTGATATGTACATGAAATTTGATCGACTAATTTGGGAACCTAATGATAGGTGCTTCAACTAGTTTCCTTTTTAATGTGTCAAATGATAAGTTACATTCATCTGTCCAGTCGAACTCCTGATCTTCTCTTAATAGTTCTTCTAGTGGATAGGTCATATCTGAGTAGTATCTAATAAATTTTATGTAATATCCCGTGTGTTCAAGTAGTACCCTGGCTTGTTTTGGATTCACTGGTGGTTTCAAGTAAAGGATAATCTTTATCTTTGCAAAGTCAACCTTGATGCCTTCTTTGCATACAATGTGCTCTAATAGTATCCCTATAGGAGTTAGGAATATGCATTTCCTTATGTTAAGAGATAACTGGATTTGTTGGCATCGTTCCAACATGAGCCTTAGCCATTTGTAGTGATCTTTCAGCATGGAGTAGATTGTCCAATAATCGAAATATATTTCCATTTTTTTGTAGATATATTCTTGAAATGTTTTGACAACAATTCTCGAAAATACTGCAGGTACGTTTTTGAGACCAAAAGGAAGAACTTTGTAGGCGAATGAGCTGAATACAGATACGAATGTCATCTTTTTATGGTCTTCTTTGGCTATTGGTACATGGTTATACCTTGAGAATCCGTCTGTAAACGAGTAGAATTCATGTCCTGTGACTTCATTTAAGATTTCATCTGCATATGGTGTTGGGAATGGGTCTGTTAGAGTGGCTCTGTTTAATTATCTGAAGTCGACATAGATCCTTAGTTTCATTGGGTTTTGTTTCTTTGGTTGTACGACCATTAGTGTTTCCCATTCCTACTGGTCAATAGGGTATATAATTCCTGCTGCGAGCATATTCTCGATCTCTTTCTTGACTACCTCTTTGTATTTATGAGCTAATTTGTATGGCCTCTTCTTTACGGGTCGGGCATCAGGTTTGATGTCGATCTTCATTTTTCCCATTTCATGGACTAGCTCTTTGAGATGTTTATAGTCTCTAGAAAATACATCCTGGAATTCTTTCAGTAGGTTTACTATTTTGTTTGTTTGTTCTTCGTTCTAGTAATCACCAATTTTTTCCATTTTTGGTCGACCATCATTTGATATGTTAAACTCTTTAGTTTTAATTTTGGCATCCAACCATTCTGGTGCTTTAGCTTCATTGATCGATCAACTCCCTTCTTTAAATTGTGAGAATGTAACAGGGAAGTCTGCTGTGGTCATTTGGTCGGTATCTTCTTTGTCCGTTGTGGCGACTTTAAGTATTGTGCAAATTGGTTTTGTTGTTTCTGAGTGATATGATTTCCATTGAAAGTTTTTCCCTTCCGAATTTTCATTTTCCATTTGCAGTCTTGTCGACTGTGGTATTATATTGGTTTGTATGTTATTGCATGGTATTATCGGTCGATCGTGGTTTTGTATCAAACTGTTGTTACTGGTCGGTTCTATAAATGCTTTTATTTTCTTTGCAGTTTCGACTAACTTTTCATTCTACGGTATAAAAATGAAGTCCTTCGTGAAGTTCTCTCTAAGTTTGTTCCATTGAAATGTTCCGCATCATGCTTCTTCTATTTTATACCATTTTTTTGGTAAGTCGGCTAGCGTCGAGGGAAACAGGTGTGTCCATGTACGTTCGTCTTTATAACCAAGTCTTCTCCATTCTCTTTCACATGTTCTTATGTGCTCCTCTGGGTCTTGCCCTTGGAAGAACACAGGTATTTGCGCTTGTTTGGTTAGCTTCTGTCCTCAGAATCTTTCTACGAAGTAATTCAAAGATGTTGTCCACGTCTGCAATCTTGATTGATGGGTATCCCACCATCGAGAATCTTGTCCTGTAAAGGTTTCTACCAAGCTTTGTAGTCGGTCATGTTCACCTATGTTTTTAGAGACTTTTTCTATATGCATAACTGGGGATTCTCTTTCTTTATACCTTGGGATTTGTCTGATACTTATATTTGTTGGGGTTAAGGTAGGATATTCCCTACTTTTCTTTTTGAATATTTTTGGGATGATGGAGATTGAGAAACATTAATGGACTGGTCTCTTCTGTATAACCTGAATGGTCCAACAACCTCTTGCTTGTGTCTCGTACTTTTTGAATTCCCAATCATATAACTCTGCATCTGGATTATATCCTATTGAATCTTGATTACCTAAGTGAATCTCATGATAGATATTGGGTTCAGTGTAGTCTTCATTATTTTGAATTTGGTATAGTTGTCGAATGTCTACTTCTTCATCAATAGGTTCTATCCAAGGTTCCCCTTGGGAAGGATGAATAGGGACTATGACTTTCTGTCCATTTGCTTTTAATTTTATCCTTTCTTTGTCTAGAGATATTGATGCTTTCATTTTTCTTCCACAAGGTCGACCTACTAAAGTTGGGAAGGAACTGGATCCTACCTTAGGGTCTATAATTTCAAAGTTGACTTTAGTCGATATTCCTTTTATTGTCATATCGACATTTCTCCAAAGCCCGATGGTTTCGATCAGACCTTGGTCGGCTAGCTTGAGGTATATGCCTGATTCATATAGTTGAGGTCTACCCAACTATTCCCAGGTGTCATGAGTCATAATATTTACTTGTGAACCGAAGTCGACTACAACTTGTCAAACATGGTATCCTTCGATTTCTAGATCGACAAGTGGGTCAGCATCGCTCTTGTCTTTTTGGTTTAGACTGCATATGTTTTTTTTTTCTGTATTATTATTATGCTTCATATTATACAATAAGTCAATGAATTGAGATACTGATTTATCATCCTGTACTAAGCGTATTAATTCTTTAACTATGTTTTGTCGACTGTCATCGACTTCTTCTTGTCTAGCAAATTCCTTAAAAATATTTGTTGCGTCATTATATAATTTTTTTTATTTAGTCATGTTAGGATAATCATTCTTTTCTTTGATTTTACTTATACATGGATTATCATTTCCGATTTTTGTCCCCTGTGGGGTTACTATGTGTAGGTTCTTCGTATTCATTACATCATGTTTTTTTAACACACAACAAGACATTAACATTTTAATTTTTATTAATTTTGTCGAGCATGGTGGGACAATGCTCTAATGAGTGATCTCCTACCCCACAGCTAGTACAAAACTTTAGATAAGTTCTATCCTTGTATGGAAAGTCTGCATAGTGATGGCCTTCTTTGTAGCATGTAAAGCATTGGATGGGTCGTTGTGGTTGATTGTCACGATTTTCAGAAAATCATCCTCGACCTCCATATCCTCCATGATGGTTGTCGAACCGGTGCTCATATTGATGTCCTTCATATCTTTGATTATTTGGCTCGATTTGATCATTCTTCTCTGGGTGTTATCGGTATTCTGCGCGACTGCGTTCGATTGGTAGACTACTTGGTAATTTTGTCGGTTCTTTAAATTTAGGTGGCAGTCATCCGTTGCATGAATTTTTACCTCACAGATTGCACACCAAGATGATTTTCCATTTTTCATGTTATATGGGTAATCTTTCGTTGTATGTTCTCCATGTTGTTGGAAAATGGCGCAGAAGCATTTCGTCTGAACAAACCAAACGTCCTGTCGACTTATGTCTTGCCGACAGTTATCTTTAGTGTGTCCAGATGTGGAGCATTTTGTGCACCACACATCTTGATTCTTGAGGTTCAGCTCTTTCAACGATTTTTGCATGATTTCTAGTTGTTCTTCCAGTCTAGTATCAACAGGATATGCTAGGAAATCTTCGTCCATCTCTACTTGCAGAGCTTTGGTAAGTGCGTCTTCATATGTTTTAAACGTCTCCAAGCTTATGTGTCGCCAGATTTTTCGTGATAGACCTGTAACAAACCACTGAATTAATAGTTTTTCATCAATTACATAGTCTAGTTGGCTAAGGAGGTCCTTCCATCGTTTGTCATATTCCTGGACAGACTCTGCTGGCTTCTGAGATGTTGTTTTCATCTTTTTGACTGCCAGATGTTCTTCGTCTGGAGTTTTAAAGAAAGAAAAGAATTGTATTTAATGTATTCTTTGGATGCTTGGGGAGTTCTCTCGATATAGGTCATGTACCAAGTTAGTGCTCTTTTCCTCAAGGCACTGGCGAACTGTGCCATCTATCGTTCTTCGACCATAACTTGATTTTGCCTCCCATATTGACTCATAGATGAACCAATGTGGTCTAGGGTCTTCATCACCCTCGTATAGAGGGATATGTGTTGATCTGTGACCCATGTCGGTATCGCAGTCACTGTCTTCTTTAGGAGTTGGCGGTGGTGGTGGTAGCGGGATATTTTTTTTGTCTTGTTGTACAGAGCTGTTGTTGACATAAATTTCATTTCCATCAGTCATTTTATTTGTTGTTTCTTATCTGACAAGCAGTTAGTTCGGGTCGACTTCTCCTGTCGATGTCCAAGCGCACTGATTTGTCTGCAAGTTCGACTGTTCCGTATTTTGCAAAGCTGTGTTTGGCAGGGGGGGTGCTCCTTCATGTGTCAGGTAAAGCAAGTGGATACTTCGGTTGGAAGGGTACGCCTGAAGTGTTACCCAATTTCCTTCCTTCGGTTGACGGATCAGTAGATTATTATCATCGTTTACCTCGTCTTATAGTCGGCTCCATATACCAAACTCACCAGCTCTTAGTTGTAGGTCCTCTTCGACAATGGCCTGTATTATGGTACTCGGATTCATTGGAGAGATAGGTCTTACCTCCTGGGGAATTTCTATTTGGAGAGATTCTTGCTGCTCTATCCACAAGTCTTCTTCCATGGGTGATGCTTCTTCATCTACTCCTTCATCCTGTCGGTCATGACCCAACTCTAGTGGATTTATTTCTTGGTATGTCACCCTAGTAGTCATCCCTCTTTGTAGCACTATATCCTTTTCTCTTCTTTTTTCCCTTCTTTTTATCCTCTTCTCTCTTTCTATTTTCTGTAATCCGTCGTACCTTTATGTATCACTATTCGTTCAATTTCCTTTTTAGGTTGACTTTTCATTGTTGGTGATGGTATTTTCTTCAGTCGACTAGAATCCTTTTTACTTTACCCCGAAACATGACCAACTACTCCCCCATAGCCTACCCGATGCTTTAGAAAGCTTGGATAGTTCTGTTTATTTGCTTAGGAAGTACTCCCACTCCCTTTTGGCAATGAATTTTTCCCACCTATTCTGTTTCTTCGCCCAGTTAGAATTTGGTGGCGGTTCGGGTAGTGACGGACGAGGTTCTACGATATGGCCCACTCCCTTTTCTATTAGGAATTTGAACAAAAGGGTCAGTAAGGAGCAAAGGAACTACTCGATGAGGTCTGTATAAGACCTTTTCTGAACACTTTCGACCGAAATTCTTTCTTCCATGGCTTGTTCCTCGCAAAATTCGTTTGTGATATTTTCAAACCACTCCGACAGGTTTGTTCGTCCCCCTCGGATTAGTTTCTCCGGTAGCTCTTGGTCCTTAGTTTCTTCCGTCTTTTTCATCCAGAAGTTTTTTCAAAAGCTGAGGTACTGTTTCTACAAAATTCTCATGTTTTTCAGTGAAGAATTTCTCCTTCGCCCGGGAAATGGTTAATCTGTTTCTCCTTGCGTAGTTCTACAAATAATTTGCTATCTTACACTCCCACCAGTTCTTAATCTCCTATTATGATATCATCTTCTTATGGTCATTACATTCATATATGTACTACTGGCAACGGAACCAATGTTGTAATCTCACAGATCACAGAGCATTACCAATAATACACATTGAATCATATAGACATAATACACAAAACTGAACCAAGTTCTCATCTGGCTCAACAACCTAATATATATGATTAGAAACAGTTACAAATAACTACCTATCGGTTCAGTGAACCAACACGACCTCATGCGTTCGACCTAATCTCCAATTAGTCGGCTATTCGACTAGTCGGCTCACTGACTAGCTCCTCCAACATATGCGCTAGGACAATGTGCAGAGAAATTAAATTCTAAAGCCACACCCTCTGTAAATCTCGTTAATAATGTCTAACATTAATGCATGATAGACACACAAGTCCTCTACATTAACATAGGAATACTAAACATTTAATCATTTAATTCTTAGAGGTAGCAAATCATATTTGTGGCCGCGTTTTCTTTGCGTGGTCACGTGTTGCTTACGATATTGCATGGGAGTTTTGTTGATGTTGTGTGTTATGGCAAGAGATAAAGTAATAAATATTTCTTTCTAGGAGCCTATTCATGATTTTAGTGTTTTTCCTCGATGTTAGATAATTATCATGACTATGTAGCTATATATTTGTCCATTCGACTTATAAAGGTATTTTTCTATATGAAGGTTATAAAGGATAATCTTTTATTCCTTGGGCAAAAGCAGTTTTGAGTGCTTCTTGAAATTAAGTTGATTGAAAATCTTGTAGAGGAATTTGGACTTCTTGCATAGCACCTCAACCAGTGTAGAGTAAGTTTTCAATTCCATATTGTGCATGTCTCTGTAGTTGTTATTTTCATAGAGTTTTGTTGGTATTTACAACCTTTTCCCTCTATATATACATGTTTTTGGAGCACTGATTTTTTTCTTTTGTTGCAAGAGAAAGATATCCCTTTCTACAAAAGGTAAGTAACGATAGTAATGTTGTAATTTTGCAATCGATATGCTTATGCAGTGCTGGTTTGACTGTAATATAATTTGGATAGGTATAAATATTATCTAGTGTATTCGATGTCATAACGTTGTTGTTGAGTGCAGAGCGCATGTGCAATTCTCTTATTGGGTGCATAAAGTTTACGTTGTAATTTATCCTTCTTGATGAGATTAATTCCATCATATGCATTTTGAATGATGCTAGAGGAGGAAAGATCACCTCTAAGTCAATGGCCAATTGGATGGGAAAATTTGAGGATTTTGTTCACGATGCAATGGACATAGTAGAGGAATGTCATGATCGCAATTTGTCTTTCCCCACTTAATTTCCCGATATTAGATGGCCCGTAAGACTGACTTATTAAAGGACATAGTTAACAAGATACAAAAGGGGTTTAAATATGTCAAATATCTAATGTTCTTTGATTCTAATGCACCTATTCAGACATTCAATGCATATATTATTTATGCATCCAATGATTGTCAGACAATGAAGGATAAGATATAACAGAGCGAGACAAGTCCATAAAATACATGGATTTTCAGCAATAGGTTGTTGAAATCGATGATGGCATTGATACCATTACTCGTTGGGCTGGTACTCGCATGACACGGGGTCTAGGGATCCATTCCTGTTACCAATATACCCCTAGGTGCCCCACACCCGCTACAAGACACGGGACACAGGTAAATCCGGGTGAGATTTGAACTCATGACCTCCAATTAACAACAAGTAATTTCATAACAACTGAACCACCAATGAGCCACACCCGTGCGAGCTTAATTGCCCCATAGTTATTAACACCTGTGCTTTTCAATTTACAATAATATCGCCGAGGTATTCCCTTTGGTATAATAAAGTCGAGGTTGGAACTTGTTTAGAACAAAGCATCCTTATTAATATAACTTGTTTCAATTTAGATGTCCAATTATTAGGAAACGCAGTCCCCTCCTAGTTAGCATCCAAGCACATTAGGTACAATCTGAAGTTGCACACTTTTCCATTTGTCACTAGCAAAACTTGATTTGTTCTTTTATCATTGCAAATAACTTAAGTTGTATTCTTAGAATGTTTTTTTTTTATTTATCCAATTTACATGGAAGGTTGTGTCTAAGTTCTATTGCAGAAATATAAATCCATTACAATCATAAAACCTATAGATAATACATGCTTAATTATTCTTTTTAAATTTCTTGAAAAGAAAGAGCTGAGAAGCTTTTATGATGAATATAATTCTAGAAACTACCATCAAGATTATTTGGACTGTGATCAGGACTTCCAAATGCTATCACTTGTATTAATATTATTGTGCATCAAACTATATGCTTGCACATTTGGCATATTAAATCCTACTAATTTTTTTTCAAATAATTTACATTATTAATCATCAGCATGGACTACGCTACTGTGTCGCCTTATAATATATGATTTTTTCTTTGATTTATATCACTTTAATTCTTTCTAATAGTAAGGAAATAATCCTACTTCAATTCTTTCTAATAATATAGAAAAAAACCTAACATTTGACTAACGATTTTGGTATAATGTTAATTATGAATAGTTGCAATATTTGACCCTGGGGTTACATCCCTTTTTAGGACTTTGATATGCATACTTTGAACTTGGGATTTTAACCTTGTGGTAGTTTGGAATGACAATGATAGGATACAGTCGTTCAATAAACAAGATAAGAAATGCATGACTGAAAAATATAATTGCCTTTGAAGTTTGAATGAGGTATGGTAGTTTTTTTGAAAGCTACGAGCAAGTTTAATATACTTTAAAATAGATTTATTAGTCTCTGCGGAAGGTTAGGGTATTATTTTGTTATATATGATTTGAATTCATATTACTTTGTCTTTGCTGAAATCCATGGTACTATTGTGTTTGATATGCTTTGACTTAATTATACTTTGTCTTTGACTTTTCTTTAATGTCAATTCCCCGACACTCTGATACCACAATGGCACGTCTCCAATCCTCTGATACACAATGTCACTTACCTACCCCTCTAAGGGAGGAATGCAACTCATTATGCTCACTCTGATAACACAATGTAGCATACCCACTACTTTGATATAACACGATGTCCATGAACCCGATGCCCATACACCTGACTGATATGCGGAATAGTTTAAAACTTCTTATTTATTTTTCTCTAACTAAGTCACGTGTCATGTAACATCCTTTAAAATTCATGATTAAGCATAAAAATCACTGTAATAGCCGATCCTCCCTTGACAGATCCACTCTATAACCAGAAAGGTTGTTTCTGAACTGAACTGACCTTTCCGACTTCTGCCTTCCATAGTGTGGACTTCAGAAATTAGAAACTTGAAAATACGATAGAATCCTTTAACCACATTCTGCATTCCGCCTTCTGCCTTTCCATAGGAAGACTTTGGGAATCATAAACTCATCCATCGCTTACCTTTATCCTTCAGTTTTCCTCTTTTCGACTTCCGCATTTTGCAAGCGGATCCTGGGCTACGAAAAACCGACAACACGATACATTTACCTGTTCACTTTATGATTTCCACCTTCTGCCTTCCTCATTTCACGGGAGGACCTTGGATCTCGGAAACCCAACACTTATCCTCATTTCTCTTTCTGCTTTCTGATTTCTACCTCCCCCACCTTCCGCCTTCCCCAGGAGGATTCTAGGGTGCGAAAACCAACATTATGCCTTGTATTTTTCTGATTATTCCTCCTTCCAACTTCTGCGGGTAGATCCAGGAGCGTAGAAAAACACATGTTACCTTAAGATAACTTCATTTCTAACCCTGTAACCAGAATTCTAGCCTCCACAATCATAAAAAAAATGCAATGGAAATACAAGGCATAAATAGATGCAAATGCAGGTACATTTACTCAACAGTAAACTCTAATTAATTTATTCATAAAAATTCTACATAATCAGTACATTCATAAGAAAATACATTGCATAAATAACACAACAGAGAATACTTGTCTTGAAGATGAAGTTGTCCCGCTACTAGCTATGTCGATGCAACGTTCCACCCAACCATAGGTCAGTTGTGTTCATTAATCTCTCAACAAAACTGCCACCCCCAAGATGGGCATGACTTCCATAAGGAAATAGGGAAGACAGGCTCACACATAACCAGACACATCAAACATAGTCAATCCAACCTTCAGTTGGGTTTATCAGAATTTCCAACAAAGCCAACACATAGTTGTGTTTATCAGGGTGCATGTAATAAGACAATACACTGTTGGGTTTATCAGGCTACACAAACAAGCCACCTAACAGTTGGGTTTATCATACTGCACACAGTCAAGACAACATTCACATTAAGGACCAGCCAAGCCAATAAATGGGTTTAACAAGCTACACAGCCAAGCCATCTTACTATTGGGTTTCACAGGGTATTCAGCCAAGTCAACACTCACAGTTGGGTATATCAGGATGTCAATCCAAGGATCACACAACAAGACACAACCAAGAAAACTACAAGTTGGGTTTATCAGGATTCTCATCCAAGCCAAGATCCAATTGGGTTTATTAGGCTTCCCAGCCAAGCCAATATACAATTGGGTTTCACAAGCTGTCAGCCAAGCCAATCTCCTTTGTGTTTCAAAGGATTCTAAGGTAGTGGAAAGAAATAATGTCTAATCTAGTGGCTCATCCAAGAGCTAGGGACACCTCCACAAGATCTATCTGGCCTGGCATCCACAATACCTGCACACCCAACACAAGGAAGCATCCCCTTCTCTGCTCCATAGTCCCTTGGGATATGCCTTCCCTTCAAGTGCTCTTCAAGGTGTGCATAGAAGATTCATGAGCCACTCTTATATTTTCATGAGGTTCCTCTTTGCACTAGGTTTATAAAGCCCATTTGGCATCTCTTCCACTCCTAAGTGTTGCATACAATTCAGACCCAAATGAGGGTGCACTGTAGCTAGGAATTTTGCACCTCCTACGGACAGGAGCTATTCCTCTAGTCTGGATGGTTTACATCTAGAACAAATGGTACACAACAAGATTGGAAGACATTCCCTAGAATGGGTGGAGATCTAGAATCAAGATTCATTGATGTACTAGTATAGTTGTTTCCTACAAAGATGATCTTTCATGGATGTACCTGCATAGTCACAAGAAAATAACAAACAAGAACAAACAGAACCAGAATATAATCCACTATTCTATATTGATGACTAAGGAATTCAATAATAAAACATACGATAACGACACAATATATTTATGGGAAGAGAACCAATTTTGCATTAGATAATAGAGAAGAAGTTTAAAACCTGTTCCTTAGTGTCGATGTACTCCTTCACAAAGAAAACATCTCGTCCCCAATAGCTCCAACTTGCTCCCTCAATCTCTCTTGACTGATTTAGTCCAGAATATCAAAGCAACATCATAACGTTACTCCACCCTCAACCATGGAGAATGAGCTTGATTTTATAGGCATGGAATGGATAGGGATGGTTGAGAAATTGGTGGGTGAGGTGGCTAGGAGATCCTACAAGGATGGATCTCGAGCCTAATTGGCCCTAGTGATCAGAGATAAGGGTGCCATGAAGCCTTCTTTCTAGAAACTTTGTGAGAACCTCTCTTTTTTCACTTTTTACCAAGGGCACCGCTTATTTCTCACCATGACAGAGCGGTGTTAGGGAAAAATGAGTCTTGAACAAAGGATAAGGGAACTACCACCGCTTACTGTGAATGCATTACAGGCAGTGCTGAGGAAGATACCACTTTTTGAATACAGGGTAGAGGCGATGCTGGATTTTCATATGTAGATTTGATGTCTGGACCAATATTCTTACTTCTAAATTTGGGATTGAGGGAAATATTGAAGTCTGGAATCTCATCACATGTTGATGACGAGATTTAGGTGTAGCAGAATGCCCCCCAAAGCATGAGGCTATAGGGATACGATAGGCGAGAGCTTTGAAAGAGAAATTTATGAATTTGAGGCGAGAATCAGCTTGATCAGAGATCATCAACCAAGCATCTACAATACATCAATACTTTTGAATCATGAGCAAATGTGTCTTCATCATGGTTGCAGACCAATACAAGGCAAATCCATGAGAGATATAAACAAAAATGGCTACTAGAATACAATGTAGATCCATGTGATAGAGGACTCTTGTACATATCTACTAGACATACAATGTAGATCTATGTCATACAGATGCAAATTTGAGCATATCCACGACCATACAAATTTGGATCCATGCTGGTACTTCATACAATATACTCCATCGCAACTTGGAGATAGAGCTATGAGTTGTTTTCAACAAATACCCAGGGTCTTAGTCTCGTCTTCCATAAAGTACGATTCTATCCATGTGATTACAATGATCTAAAGTTGAACATGGTAGAAACCACTTGATTACCGGTCAATGATGTGAACCATTAAGAAGTGCAAGGGAGATCACCATTGATGTCAATGATTCCCAAGGTACCCTAGTACAATATACTAAGTGTGAATAGATGATTTGATGTCAAACACTTAGTCGAATCTCTCTATCAAAGGTCAATGATGTGAACCTATGTTGAGAGCAAGAGAATCTTTCATTAAGGCATACAGATCTCAAGGTACTAAACTTGTTTCTAAGGCTAATCCCTAGATGATGAGTTGATTTCGACAGGAATAGTCTCATCGAAGGAGGGCCATGACGAATCCCACATCGACGACACGAAAATTGGAACAAAGTTTTGGAATTTTGTAGATAATGTAACCCTCAGACCGACTCAAAATTACTGACACAAAAGTTGTTTTAAATGCAGAGGTAAGCTTCTAACTTCCCTTTGAACATCGGGGCGACACGGAAAAATACTTGGAAGCATTGAATCGACGAGGCGGAACACAATATGACATTGGATAATGCATTACTTGAAAGACTCAAAAGAGTGACATGACTCATGAAAGTGGATCGACTCAGAGACAAGCTGATTTACCCGATTGGATGAATGAAATGCAGACAAGTGCCATGTTCAAAGGTGATGAAAAACTGGCATATTATTCTAAAAAATGAATTGATTCCCTTCCCTTAATCTCCCCATCATGATTGATGAGTGCCTCTTTTTGTTTTTATGAGTTCAAAGAGGGTAACAAACACTCGTTGTAGCTCATCTGAAGACAAGTCCGTTCTCATGCATTTTACGAACCTGAGAAAGGAGGGGTTCATTCCCAGAAAAGGGTCTTTCAGTGTTTAGTTTAAGGAGTCCATTGAAAGTTAACTCGGTATTGTTCATGCTTAGAGAGTGTGAACGAAGACAGAAGAATACTCCAAAGGGTCCTTTTTCGTATGATTTAGTTTCATGGGCCAGAAAAGGTATAAAATAATACCTAAGAGAACTCTTCAAGTCATGATTGGTTGGAGCGCTCCTTTTTCGTAAATAGTCCATCCGAACCGAAAAGAGATAACCTATCGTTGGAGAGATGACTCTTCAAATACTTTTATGAGTATGAAGAAGACAAGTACTCGACAATCTTTTCATATTTAGGGAGTCCGAAAAGAGTTTAAAGGAGACTCCATTAGGTCTCTTTTCATGATGAAGGGTTTTACGAGACTAAAAAGAATTAGAAAAAGACTCGAAACTTTGATACCGGGTTTTGAGAGCATGATCAAAGTATCAAAATGAACACTCGAGGAACTTTTCCATTTTCCAAAAGTACGAAAAAGTAAAAACCAAACTTCCCCATAGACCTTACTGCTTATTTCTGCCCCTGCAAGACTTAAAAACGATCATTAGTTTCCCAAAATATTCGAAAAATGACTTTTATAAACTATATTAAAGGGTATTTTTATAAAAAATTGTTTTAAAACATTAAAAACCCAAAAAATAGGTTATAAAAGCTAGGTAAAATAGTAAAAAACCAACTTATTTACTATTTACCAAACCTTGAGAGTATTTTGGGAGATTTGGAGCCAAAACTTCAATTGGAGATTACAGGAGCATCCACCGTCTGTTTTTTGCATCGTTGGATCTAGGTAAATGCTAAAACCATCCTCTTTCTTTTCATGGTTTCCATTTTTTAATTTTCAAGCTTTTTTGAGCTCATAGGCCAAACCTAAATTGGCAAATGCGGTACTCAACAGAAATCCTTCCTTTACAATTTGACATAGGAAGTGGCACCGCTCTGTCTTAATTAGGAAGAATCGGTGTCGACTGTGGGTTTCAAAAAACATTTGTCCCAGCCAAAATAAAAAATTATAAGTAAATTTAATGGTTGGAAATGTTTCTAAATGGCTTTTGTATTGTTTTTGGCAGGTTTAATTGATTAAAAAATGGTTATTTGGAAAGAAAGGGAACATGACAATGATGATGCACTTACCGCAAGAGACGTGGGTTGTTTGGGTGCCCTATGGGGTTGTGTCCTTATGAAGTTCTTCTAGACTCCTAGCATGGTTTCACATCCCCGCCTACTAGAATATATCCTACAAATGTGGAACCTGGAGCAGCAACACTTTGTGGTAGGACCTCATGTTTTGACCATATAGGTGGAAGACATCTACTTCTTGACAGGGCTGTCTAGACGAGGCCCCCCTATCTCTCTTACTGGTCCCTGAGGAGGGGAAGTGACTACTCAGGAGTTGATTGATCGACATTATCAGCCTGGAACGAGAATGTCAGTAAGAAGATTCCCATCAGGGATGTGGTGGATATGCCACTTCGCATTGTTTTTTTAATCATGCAGAGGCTGGATGGAAGCCAAGGGCCTCATCAGGCATCCCAGGAACATATGTTGTATGCCCTGAAAGCTATTGCACCTATGATTTTTAGCTTGGCAGAGGCACTTATTCCTGTTTTCAAGGATCAAATGAAAAAATGTTAGCAAGGAGAACTAAAGCAGTTTGGTTTTGGGTCCATTTTAGCATGCTTCTTCTTTGAGAGGGTTCTTATCATGAGACCCTAGGTGATATTCACTGAGCTTAGGGCTAGAGACCCTAGCATATTGAGTTGGGTAGATATCATGGCTCGTACAGGAGGTGGAAGGCCCTTGGTCAAATTCAAGGCTACATTCTTTCATTGGCTACGCGACTAGATCCTCATGATAGAGGATTATGCCTATGCAGGGACTGATTTCAGAGGTGACCCTGATCTACCATTACCACCTAGTGCTCAGTGGGGAGATATTGGTAAGAAGAAAAACCCTAAAATGTTGATCATGTTTTTATATTTTTATATTTTATTTTTTTATGGGTAGTAACAAGACCTAAAATTTACATGTAGATGTTGGTGTTGCATGGCCTAGAGGATATTCTCCTATGGATAGATGAGCTGGGGATTAGTTTGTTCACAGAGGTGATGATCACCTTACTGATATGGAGGAGAACTTGGAGCGGTTGACTCTTGAAATTCCTAACGCAATGGTAGATGACCTCCCCATGAGGTACCGGAGACACATTGCAGGAGTGCCAGGCCACTTTAGTCGACTTCTTCATAGGGTAGAACGAGAAATCATGATAATCACTAAATAGTGGATTGCATGATGTACAACTGAAAGCTGACTAGATTCATGGTTTTTTGTATGTTTTTTCATTTCCTGGAAGCCATAGTGCTTCAGACGAGGTCTCGTGACCACATTTTTTGTAAAACAATATATATATACAGACTCATTACCAGTGTTTATATGTATCAAATGGAAATCATATTTACATGAGTTTTATGTGTCATTTACAATTTATTTTACAATGAACCATGTTTATTTTACAAGTTATGAATGGGAAATATACTAGTCTAGGATGCAGTTTGCTAACGAATCAACAACTGTACTATCTAACCTAGGGATATGCCTATAAGTGATACACTCGAATGACCTCCCTAATAACCAAACTCTTCGAAAAAAACTAAGGAGTACTGGGCTTCTCATGGTATAGACATGGTTTAGATGACAAACCACTCATTTCAAATCCATAAACACTACCAAGTCATGAATGTATCAAGATGCAACCTCGGTCAGTAGACCTATTAACTCCTGATACTCGACTATGTTGTTGGTAGCGGGACTAATACAAACCACTCCTGAATTGATCAAGTCATGATCTGAGGAATATATAACCCAAGCAGCTAAAGCAAGGTTCAAGGTATGACAACAAGCACCATCAGTGAAGCCGCAAAAAGCCATCCGATCTGCATAACCAAAACATGGTATAAATAGTTTGGACACTAATTAACTCAACACCATACTAAATCAAGACACAACACACTGAAAGCCAAAATATACATATATACAAGGTACCCTACAAAAATGATTTAAGCATAGTACCTCGTTACGTACAACCCATTGTGAGGTTGCCCGAAGGGTATCCCGTCATAATCCATGAGCTTTTAAGTCCCTTTCTCTAAAACTTTGCCGATGACAAAGGGACCATACCACATTGACTCGAACTTCCCTTTACCTAGTTTATCATGTCTCTATCATAGGTTAGAAATAGGTCACCTTCATTAAAAACACGAGGATGAACAAATTTATCATACTGTGCCTTGACGCGTTTCTTATGTGCCTCGTTAGCTAAGGAGACATCTCTTCTAGTTTCATCAAGATTAGTTAGGTATAGAAATATTTCTTCCTCGGTGGAAGTATTTGGAAGAAGTTCTACAACAAGTTTTAGTGACAGAATCTATAATTGGATAAGAAGGACAACTTTTAGTTCGTAAACTAAGTAGAATGGTGTGAAACCAGTCGTTTTTTTTACCGAAGTCATGTAATCCCAAACAACAGAAAAAAGAGTCAGGTGCCAGTTGGATTTATGATCTCCAACCATCCTCTGCAGCATAGTTTTTAAAACTTTGTCAATGGCCTCAACCTGATCATTAGCCTACGGATAGTAAGGAGTTGAGTTTTCATGGAGAAAACCCATCTTGGTACTTAACTCAGTCATCATATGATTCCATAAATGTGATCCGTGGTCAGTGACTATAGATTGTGGGACTCCAAACCTAGCTATCATGTGATTAAATAAGAAGAGGGTGACGGTCTTACCATCCTCTGCATATGTATCATAGCCTCAACCCATTTGTGAAATAATCAATGGCTACGATGATGTAACCATGCCCCCGGCTGAGGCAGGCTTACAATGGATAAAGTCAATTCCCCATTTGGAAAAAAAAGACAATTGCAATGACGAGGTGTAAAGGAGCTGGGTGGGTGTGCTTTTTCATATAGAAATGTTGGCAGGGTGGGCATTTCTTAATAGCCTCATGACAGTCTTTGAATATTAAAGGCCAGCAATAGTGAGCATGAAGGATTTTATGGGCTATAGGCATCCCAAAAAGATGACCACCACACGCTCCAGAGTAGAAATCATTAAGGACTTTTTTAGCCTCCTCATTTGTAAGGAATCGTCGAAGAATAGAATCGATACCACGTCTATACAATGTATCATTTAAAATGAGGTAATATTTTGTGTGTTGACAGATACAATGATGATCGTCACGGGATATATTGGGATGAAATATTTGAGTTTGGAGATAAATGATTAAATCTCCATATCATGGGTCTGTCATGCTTATCAAGAACAAGAAATCATGTGGAAATGAATCACTGGTCTCAATATCCATTAAAGCACAGGTAAGGTCACACATCAGCTCTGCAAAGACCAAGGATTTCTTTGAAGTGGCCTTGGCAAACTCAAGGTCGAATTTCTGTAGGATGACAATACAATAGAAATATTTGCCCCCTAGCACTTGACGAGTCAAGATGTAGTACATAGGGTTCTGATTTGCAAGTACTATGGTACTATGAAGCAAGATGTAATGACGAAATGTCTAAACAACAATGACCGTAGCCAATGCTAACTTCTCCACACACGAGTATCAGGTTTTAGAATCAATAAGATTATTACTTGTGTAATATATCATGTGTTCCTGATCATTGGGATATTCCTGTGCTAAAGCCATTCCAATGGTAGTAGTGGAGGTAGCAACATACAAGAGAAAGTCCTTTGAATAATCTGGGGGGTGTATCACGGGTGAATGAGTCAAAGCGTGCTTGAGATTATCAAAGGCTCGTTGGGCCTGGTCATCCCAAAAGAATGGAGTGTTCTTCTTCAGGAGACGCATATAACTGTGTGTTTTCTTAGTGAAATTGCAAATGAAACGACGACGAAAGTTTGCCTTCCCCTACAAACTTTGGAGTTCAACGATGTTTGTTGGGGTAGGTAGGGATAATATAGCAGCAATCTTCAGTGGATCAATCTAGATGCCATCCTTAGAAACCACAAAGCCAAGAAGACATCCTGTCTCAACGCAAAAAACACATTTTTGTGGATTGAGTCATGTGTCATAATGACGACATCTCAAAAAAATGTCTCTAAGATGCCCAAGGTGGTCTTCCCGTTCCCGTGAATGTGTTAGGAGATCGTCAAGGTATGGCTCCACGATTTTTTTAATGTCGTGAAACGCATAGGACATGGCACTCTCGAATGTAGCTCCAACGTTCTTGCGGCCAAAAGGTAACTTCCTATAGGAAAAGGTTCCCCACAGACATATAAATTCCATTTTGTGCTTATCGGCGGGAAATATCTCAATCTAATTATAGCTAGAAAATCCATCCATGAATGAGAAGATGACACTTCCAGCATAGTTGTCGATAATGTAATCGATATGCGGAGTCAGAAAATTGTCTTTGGGACAAGATTTATTCAGGTGTTGAAAATTGATGTAGAATCTAATGGTGCCTTGTTTTTTGTTCACAGGGACAATGTTATATACCCATTCCGTCAGGGGTACAAGATAAATAAATCATGCCTTCAATAATTTTTCTACTTCAGATTTAATAATCGCAGCCTTCCGGGGATGGACTTGACGTAATTTCTGCGTGACAGTTTTTCCCATGGGATAGGTTTTAATTTCATGAACCATAATAGATGGGTCTATCCTAGGAATCTCTTCATAAGTCCAGGAAAAAATATCTCGGTATTCTTTGAATAATTCTGTATATTCTTCAGTTTCCTCAGTTGAGCAGTTTTTCCCTACGTGAACTTGCTCAATGGTTCCAGGTTTGACTGATATGTCGATTGGGGTTGTTTTAGTAACGTTGTATATATTTCCTTTGGATTTAGTATTTTCCAACAATACAAGTGTTTGCGAATGGGTGACAATATCAGTATTGATAAGTGATTCAAGGTAAAAACCTACTGAAGTGGTGTCAGGAAGAAAATAATATCGATGATGATGATCTTCCCATACGAGTTCGGTCTCACTCATGATCTCCATGATGGATTCATATGAAGGAAAATACTGCGTGAGATAAACTAGAGTGGGAAGAGAAGTTTCTAAACAGTAAGGTAGGTGGTAAGGATCTGAATCCATGAGATGAAGATCATCAACATGGTCATCAGAAATGGATTGGATAGCATTGTACATTGCTTCATGTGGGCCAAGGGAGGATGACTCAACAATTTATTTACCCTTGGTACTATAGCCAGTTGTGGAAATCATACTTACTGTCACCACTTCTGTACTATGAGGGGCTGATGGAAACACACCCATAAGGGTGGATTATTTCAGCATACCTACCCCAATTGAATGATAAGGAGGAGGGGACTGACCTAGCATAGGGATGTTATTCATTGTAGGGGTCGTAACATTCAGCGTACAATAGTCAAGTTGATCAATAGTCACAATATTCCCCAAATGAGGTGTTGGGGCGTGCACCTTAACGGTCCTTAATTTTGGTAACTCCGTGGTTTTTGTGGAAGCTTGTAAGCGGAGTTACGACTCAAAATAGTCTTAGGGGTGTCGGGGTTGAGTCAAAGCCCTCTTTTTGTAATTGTCCATAATTTTTAGGTGTAAGCCCATGATTTTGTAATAGTGCACTTGTATAAATAGGCACTCATGTAAAGATGTCAAGATCATCTAATGAAATGAGGATCGTATGATGCAAATAAGTTAGATCTATTTTTGGGTTTTAAGGTCAAGTCCCAGCTGTGTGCATGGACGACCTCTGCAGCTGTGTGCACAGAGGGTTTTGTAAGGAAGGAACTGTAGCTGAGTGCGCAGTTAGAGATTTTAAGAAAGGAACTGCAGCTGAGTGCGCAGTTAGAGATTGTAAGAAAAGAACTGCAGCTAAGTGCGCAGTTAGAATTGAAGGACGGATCTGTTGCTGAGTGTGCAGATCAGAACTGTTGTTTTGTAGGAAGTGGAATAAAAGCACAGTTTGTGGACGTAGCCCCTACACTGGGGGTGAAACACATTATATCTTGTGTTGTGGTTCTTTTGTATGGTTTCTGTTATGTTTTGATGCTTTTGATAAGTAGGTGAATGCTAAAGTAAGATAACTGTTAAATATTAACTTCGCTATGAATTCCCAGTTAAGGGTTAAGCAAGAAAATTCTTTTATCTAACTATGAAGTGAATATCGAAGCTCTATTTGGTATAAATATTTGTTGTTAAGGCTAAAGGTATAGTAATATCCCTCTTCTGCTTGCAGAAACCTGATTCTGCGGCACCCCATAGCTATTTCGGGTGAGACTACAACATGTTCACAGGTTGTTTCCGAAAGGGTGAAACATTGTCAGTCTTTTTGTTGGTGCGAAGTTAAAGTATAAACCCCGGGTCTGCCCTATAGCCCAACAAATTGGTTCTGTTACTGGTTGAAATCAGTATCTGCTTTAAGAGGGATTTACGTCGTACCTGAAGGGCTATGTTTTGGAGGCCCTCAATAAAAGAAATCGGTGATTGGGTTTAAGCTACCTATCTGAAATTTACTGAACAAGAAAATAAGGATCCTCGTCGTAGCTCAGACGACTTCTTGCAAAGGTACGTTTTTATTGATATTCATGAAATTTTCTTTGGTAGTATCCACATAGAATTGCACCAGTGGTTATCCAGGTTGATAGAGAGAAGGAAGAACTTCCAAGAAGATTAGTTTCCTGACTGGACCCCAGCAAGAATTAACATATTGAAAAGAGTGAATAACGTGATATCACGAGCTATTGATTTCTGGACAACGCGAACCCTTGAAGCATTTTTGACAGAATTTACCATCGACACAAGTACCTCTTTTAGCGAAGCTGAAAGGTAGTTCTTCAAACGACCAAGGGGTAAGTACCTAAATTCATTTAGTCTGCAAATTAAAATTCTCTTGGCTGAGAAGGGAATATTGCTTATAGAATTAGATTGCTAGATTTATTTTTACTAACCTATGTTTGGAAGTGAAAGTAACTTCGACTAGAAAAGTGGTTTGCTGCGAAGCGGTAAAAGATACAAGAGAAACCTAGAATCCTATACCCTAGGCCAGAATACCGAGTATACGCCAGAAGACCCTGAATCCGAAGAAACCCCTTTTGTTAGAAACCCTCCTATAACTCCGCAACAAAGATCTGTTACCCCTGAGAACCCATCGCAGTCTGGAAGTAACCCTAGCCCGAGTAGTCTTGTCGCAGGTCAGTCTACTCCAGTAAGTTCTCCCCCCCCCTCAGTCCATTATGGCCCATATGACTGATGATATCAAGCTCCCAGTCTTCAAAGGAACTGGATCAGAGGATCCAGAATAGTTTTGGTTTTTATGCGAAGCTGTGTGGACTGCTAAGAAAATTTTGGATCAAGATATAAGAAGAGCACAGCTGGTCACTTCTTTTAGAGACCGAGCTTTGACTTGGTTTATGAAATTTTCCAGTACTCAGAACCATGTCTTGGCTGATATTAAAACAATGATGATCAAAGAGTTCAAGAAGCCTAAATCAGAGTCACAATGTATAACTGAATTGAAAGAGATTCAGCAGAGGCACGGTGAATCAGTTTAGGACTTTGATCAGAGGTTCAAAGTTCTGCTAGATCAAGTTAGTTTCACTATTGGACCAGTGCAGCATAAAGAATGGTTCATTGCAGCCTTATTACCTCATATCAGAATGCCACTCATGCAACAGAAGGTTGCTGATCAGCAAGAGGCTTTGGAGATTGCCATGAAACTGGAGACAGCTCCTGTCGAAGATAATTCTGGCATAGCCCAAATACAAGCGCAGTTAGCAAAAATGGCTTTGGAGCCGCACGATATGAATAAAGGGAAATATATTTGTGAAGAGGTGTGGTGTACACAATGTAGGATAGAAGGTCATGACAAGGAACAATGTTTTGCGCTAAGAAATTACCTAAATACTGGTGCGCCAAACCCATTTAACCCTAATGTTATATATTGTGAGATTTGTAGAACAACTGGACAGCATCGGCCTGAAGACTGCTATCTGCTACAAAGATATGTGCAAGTACCTAAGAATCCCTATTGCAAGTTCTGTAAGTCAGTTAGACACAATGAAGAGGAATGTCACAGCTTTGAACTTATGAGAGAGCGAACATATGATGCTTATAGGGTACAAAACGATGCACAAGGCAATGATGGATATGGTTACCGTGGTAGTACATCAGGTCGAGGTACTTTTGGAGGTCATGGTCGTGGTGGTATGCCTGGAAGAGGTCGAGGCCAGGTTGTGTGCTATAACTGTAATCAGGCAGGACATCTAGCTAGAGACTGTTGGAACCCAACTACGACATGTCGATATTGCAAAGCAGTAGATCATGTCATTGAGCAATGCCCATAGCTGATAGCCAAGATACAAGAAAGAAATAGCGCTCCTCCTCAGAATATTCAGATGATTATTGTAGAGAAAAGACCTGTCCCAGCCATTAACATTGTTACAAGGAGTGGAGCTACGACGCAAGTGCAGAATAAGGAGAAACAGCCTGACGAGGCTTGGGTTTGTAAGACCCCAGAGAAATTTCCAACCTTCGATGTGGGAAGAGAAAAGGAAACATTTATGGAAGCCAAAAAAGACTTTGTTGATCCAAGCACAATAGTAGCACCTGCGTAGTAGCATCAACAACAGTCACAGTCTCAAGAAGCTTCGAAAGATAAAGTAAGTACAATGTCGACATTTTTACAGAGTTGTATGAAGCTCTTAAGAAATCAGAATGCTTTAAATGAGTTACAGAAAGTTATTGCTTCTTGCGAACCTCAGGGAAGCTCTAGTAAAGAAAAAACTGTCAATAGAGTTAGAAGAACTGGAAGAGAAATGAGATTGCATGCTCAGATAGGAGAGTATGACATGACTGATATCATTTTAGACCTGGGATCAGAAGTAAATGTCTTAACTAAGCATACATGGGAACAAATGGGAAAACCTACCCTTGAATGGTCCCCTATACAGTTGAGATTAGCCAATCAACAGAAGATTATGCCCCTAGGAAGATTCCCTAGTGTCCCAGTAGACATTGATGGAGTCAGTACCTTAGAAGATTTTGAATTCATTGAGATAATTGATGATAGCAACCCCTATCCAGCTTTGCTAGGAATTGAATGTGCAATAGAGAATTCTGCAGTAATCAACCTTAAGAGCAGGCAGATGAATTTTGAAGGTAAAGGCTTGAGATTCATAGTACCCTTGGACCCCTCTCAAGGAGAAAGATATACAGAGCCGGTCAGAGATGAAGATTAGGATATTCTGGATCATATCTACAACATCACAACTAAAGAAGAAGACTATGTTAACCCTACTTCGGAAGGTATAATGGACTGGTAGTGTGATAGTTCTTGCATGACTAATTTAGATGAAGGCTTAGAGAATTGGCATAATAGACTTTATGAACTACATGGACATCGATGTGCAAGAATTACCGAGTCTCTCAAATGGCTTGGCTCACAGAAAAGAGTCTTACCTATTTTTGATGGCTTGACAGACCCAACAGATTTTATTGTGCAATTTTCAGAGCAGGTACCAGATTCACAGAAAATGCAAACTCTAGATTCAGTATTTAGAGCCACAGCTGCCAGATGGTGGAATGGTCATAAGAAGTATATTCAAAGTTGGGAAGCTTGTCAAAATATTCTTTGCCTCAGATTCGTGGATCAACCTCAGGAGGTGCGAAGTAGATTTAATGGTCAGACTAGTCCTCAAGAACATTTGGAGCAGTGTTGTGAAGCATGGAAGCATGTCCCTCGAGAAGAATGGGTACATCGGTTTGTACACACCCTGGAACCTGTTGCAAAGAATTGGTATGCAGAGGTGGAGCTTCGCCAGGGTACTGTAAGTTGGGATAGTCTTGTTGATAGTTTTGTGCTTACATTTTCTATTAATGAGGTTTGCCCTGCTTTGGACGCAGCTGTTAGGCTGATCCACACTAAGGTGTTTGATGGTAAGGAAACAGTCAAGTACCAACCTGATTGGAAAGAACAAGAAGCCAATGCAGTAGAATGCTATAACCTCGCAATTGACGAGGATGATGACCCGCGCAACATAAACATTGCTAAGTCAGAAGGACACTGCGAAGTAAATGCACCAACAGTTGAAGCACCAGAAGTGACTCAACCCTTGAAGACAAGGCAAGTAAACATTGGGTCAGAAGAAATGCCTAAGTATGTTACTATTGGAGATTATTGAGATGAAGAAACGGTAAGCAAAGTGACCCAACTTCTCCATGAGTATCAGGACCTATTCCCGACGAAGTTCTTAGAAATGAAAGGTATCCTTGGTGATATAGGAGTGATAAAAATCCCTTTGAAACCTGATGCGAAGCCTGTGAAGAAGCGCCCTTATAGGCTGAACCCTAAGTATAAAGAAAAAGTCAGGGTGGAGCCAGATAAGATGCTCGCAGCAGGAATCATTGAGGCTATGGAAGACATTCTGTCGCAGGTCGAAGCTCGAAGCCCTGTCGAAGCCGGTGTCAAGAAGTGTCGAATATCCTTATTATGGTGCATCCAGAGTTACTGGTGGTGTCGAAGAAGGACAGGTGTGTCAGAGCTCAAAATCCGACTGTTGGAAAAAATCAGAGTTGGCGGAACCGGTACGTTAACTGCACTAAATTCCTGTAATAATGAGATCCTGAGAAATCTAGCGCCGTTTGGACAAGACCACTGTCAGATTTGGTGTCTTCAATGCACAGTTATGGTAGATTTGGTCGATGGATTCTATAAGAAGACACCCAGGCCTGTGGAAATCGCATTATGCATTTTCTTGAGTCTTACAATTGAGTCCATGTCAGCTGACCGCGAAGTCCAGGAATTGTTGAGAGAATTCGAACAGAGGGGTCTGCAGAACCTTATGAGCACTCCTCCTGCATCTGCACTGTGTGAAGAAACTACCTCAACACCGACTCAGCCAATGCAGAAACGATCTACCAGGAAGAAGTTTAAACCAGAAGTTCATTCTAAGAGGAACGCAGACAGACACAAGCAATCAGGGAAAACACCAAAGGATCCCAAGATGAACCCTTCTGGTTCAACAGAGATCCCACTGGAGATTTTTGAAGACTTCGGCGAGGCGGAGAATGTTGCATCACACCGGCCCCCTTATCTTCTTCCTGTTCGACCAGGAGTTCAACTACCTCGGCGGACAAATAAGTTCACATTACGCACCCCTTCGCTGCCACCGGGTGTGCAGTTGGTCGGCACAATGACAGGGAAAATAGACCGGCTGAAGTACGTAGACCACGATACAAATGATCGTGGGAAATTTCCATAGTTCGCACCTGGGACATACTTGCACTCTATTCACTACCCGGAGACTGGAGCGACATTGCTAGAAGAGAAACAGTGGGCTGCTGGCTTAGCGAAGGAAGGCTTGCTGAAAATGCTGAATGTCCCCCACTTCGATCGTAGCACGCCGGTTACCGTGGTGGTCAAGCAATTATTGGCGTTGGTTCATGATGGGCACCTATGGATTGACGACGAGATAATCCCTATTAATGGAGAGCTGGTTAATAGGATCACAGGTTTTCCAAAGGAAGGGCCTGATCCTGGGATCAAATTCGTTGGGAAGCACGAAGACACGAAGCTAGCACAGAGCATGAAGGAACGCTTCGGGCTGACGAAAGGAAAGCAAGGGTATCAAACCTCGACAATCCAGCACCAAAACATTCGCTTCACAGCTGAGCTCTTAGCCTGCAAATTAATGAGGAAGTGTAGACTAACTGAAGTATCTGCACCGATTGTCAGTATGGCTGCGAACTATGCCGAAGGCTACAATTACAAATGGGTAGAGTACATTGCCAAGGAATTTCTTGAAGATGTCTGAGATGCGCAGGAGAAAGGTAGACCCTTTCACTATTCATGGTTGTTAGTGCTTATTGCACTGGTAGGATGGAAAGAACCTACCGAGGCACAATTTGTTGATGTGCCTCCGCATATGCCTGGCGCAGCAAGGTACGCATCTCTGTGGGTGTCACAGGATAAAAGTTTCCAGCAAATGACGAACTACGTGTTCACCTTTTACTCAATGAGTATCTCATATGAGATTCTGAATATGCCATGGCTCAGTAATGAGCTCTTTTCTCAGTATGCGGGAATAGACAACTTTAGGGCTGACATGAATCATGTCTTTATTCAGGCCTGCGCAGATAACAAGCACAAATGGTCGAAGTTGCCATATGTGGTGAAGGAGGAAGACATCCTCGCAATATTCAAAATTTGTCCAGCTGAATGGTTGAAGGACATAGGGACAAAACCTAACATTCCAGTCCCTCCAGTCACCAATGTGGGCGCAGGCCCTAGTCACACATAGCAGAATGACCCACTCGAAGAAAGCGAAGAACAGAGTGAATCACAGCAAAGTGAAGGCGACCAGGGTGGAGATGATGGAGATGAAGATGAAGAAGAAGATTCGGTCAAAACAGTCTCAGACCCCAATCGACCAGATAAGCGCAAGTCGCCAGAGGCAGAGGAAGTGACCAAACCTCACTCCATAAAGAAAGCGAAGGCGTCAAAAGGTACAAATATCGTCGAAGAGTCCACCGTGACGATAGAAGAGCTTGACCAGGATCTGACAAAGTTTACAAAAGCACTAACTAGCAAGTGGTCACAATTTGCAGCTACGAATATTGATGCCCTCACCAGTGTAACACAACGAATTTAAGAACTAAAGGAGTTAGCAGAAAAATCTGCGACTGGTGCTACAACAAGCAGTATCCCAGTAAGCGCGTAGCCAGACACAAGGCAATGGCCAGCCAGAGATAACAGAGGACAAGTGTCAAGTGCAACCCTCATAATAACTGACGCAGCGTCTCGCTCGGAGATGAGCATGACAGTCGGGATAGATTACACCAAGTTTTCTATGACGGAGCTGCATCTCTGTCAATTAGCAATCATGAAGGAAATCCAAGCATGAGACCACTACTCACAAATGCAGTTGGAAAATACCATGAAGCAGAATGCGAGCCTCGCAGCGTAGTTTGAAGAAGCGGAGCGGAGGAAGAGCGACGCAGAACGTATGCAGGCTACACTGGTGCGAGTGTTGGATGAGGCATGTCGGAACCTTCCTGACTTCGACATACAGGCTCAGGCAGAACTAGAACAAAGAATTGCTCAACTGAAAGACCATGAATAACAGTCTAGCAGCGAGATTGAAAAGCTAAAATCAGAACATGAGGCTCAGATCACGGAGCTTCAACTTCGCATCACTCCGGAGAGTCCACCAGAGGTCAGGGAGCAGCGTCGCAAAGATATTCAGGCCTCAGCAATGAAGATCACTGATCTTGTGAGCAGCGCAACAAAACTGCTAGAAGAAAGCGTCGACGCCTGGACAAAACTGTAGGAAAATCCAGAAGTAGAAAAGCTGCAAGAAACCATCAAGCAGCGACAGGCAGAGCTGGATGCAATGAAAGCAAAAATTTTGACTCTGCCTCCTATGCAGAAGATGCTCAAGGTGAAGCAAAGCAATGAACTCCAGCAGGAAATTGAGTCATACCGAACGAAAGCAATGCTGTTGGAAAATTCTATGCAGCCCCTTGTCGAGGAGGCCTTAGAGTTGAGCACTGCTGTGGACAGCTAGGTCAAAGTTTTGAAGGAATATGATGCATTTGCACAGGAAAAGGCTAGCGAAGCATCAGTAACAGCATTACAGGAATTGGTGGAGAAGGAGCAAGCCACTGACGATATCATGCGTGGCCTCAACAAACAGTTCACTCTGTTCGCCAACAAGATTCTCCCACCAGACAAGCAGCAGAGTGTCCTGGGACGGGACTATGGTGAGTCTTAGGGGCTTGTTGGGGCATGCACCTTAACAGTCCTTAATTTTGGTAACTCCACGGTTTTTGTGGAAGCTTATAAGCGGAGTTGCGACTCAAAATAGTCTTAGGGGTGTCGGGGTTGAGTCAAAGCCCTCTTTTTGTAATTGTCCATAATTTTTGGGTGTAAGCCCATGATTTTGTAATAGTGCACTTGTATAAATAGGCACTCATGTAAAGATGTCAAGATCATCTAATGAAATGAGGATCGTATGATGCGAAGAAGTTAGATTTATTTTTGGGTTTAAAGGTCAAGTCCCAGCTGTGTGCGTGGACGACCTCTGCAGCTGTGTGTGCAGAGGGTTTTGTAAGGAAGGAACTGCAGCTGAGTGCGCAGTTAGAGATTGTAAGAAAGGAACTGCAGCTGAGTGCGCAGTTAGAATTGAAGGATGGATCTACTGCTGAGTGCGCAGATCAGAACTGTTGTTTTGTAGGAAGTAGAATAAAAGCACAGTTTGTGGACGTAGCCCCTACATTGGGGGTGAACCACGTTATATCTTGTGTTGTGGTTCTTTTGTATGGTTTCTGTTATGTTTTGATGCTTTTGATAAGTAGGTGAATGCTAAAGTAAGATAACTGTTAAATATTAGCTTCGCTGTGAATTCCCAGTTAAGGGTTAAGCAAGAAAAGTATTTTATCTAACTGTGAAGTGAATATCGAGGCTCTATTTGGTATAAATATTTGTTGCTAAGGCTAAAGGTACAGTAATATCCCTCTTATGCTTGCAGAAACCTGATTCTGCAGCACCCCATAGCTGTTTCGGGTGAGACTACAACCTGTTCGCATGTTGTTTCCGAAAGGGCCAACACTGTGGGTCTTTTTGTTGGTGCGAAGTTAAAGTATAAACCCCGGGTCTACCCTATATCCCAACATGAGGAAATTGGAGAGTTATAAATACTATCAAATCGACAACAGTCATAGCATAAAACTAATTCCTCCCCAATAGAATATTGTAATCGAATGGGGCATCAACCACTTCCACCTGAATGGAAATAGTATTGCCCCCAAGCTCGACACAAAGTGTTGGAAATAGACCATGGGGATGGAAACCCCCTCCATCAAAATATTTTAAAGTAGTAGGTGACTTCATAACCTTAGAAGAACCAATGGCTCTCCAACAGGCTATAGACAAGACCGAGGTCGAAGCTCCCTCATCCAGGACGGTCTAATGGACCTTTCTCCCAACTACTCTAGAGGAAATATGAAAGGCGAGTTGGTGAGGTAATCTGGATTTATAGTTCTCTATGTTGAAATCAATCAAGTTGGCATTATCTAGCTCTAGTGCCGCCAAAGATGTTAGCAGGTTTTTACGTTGCATTGGACAACTCTGGAGTACCTGAAGGGTGGACATCAAGCAAGGTTCCTGAGCTATATGTTCTACAACATTATAGAATTGTGCCACTCAGGCATTGGGATTGAAAAATGACTTCCTAAGGGTAACCTTAGGTAGTCATAAAATTGAATCAATATTAGGTTTTTTGATCACAAGAGGGCCATTAGACGAATATGGAGGAGAACTACTAGAAGGAAATTTCTTGGAAGAAGGATTTTCATCCTTTTTCTCTATTGTCTTGTCATATGATTGACTACGAGTACTCAAACTGATGGTTTCAGAAGACATCATTCTGAATTATTCCATGGAATTGGAGGTCCCCTGATTAGACATGTGTTCTATCAGTTGCTTTTGAGAGGGAAAGGGTTGGTAAGAAATGTTGGTGTAAGGTTACTCTTCAAAAACTTGCCAATATCGTCACGACGAGGACATTCTCTTGTGAAGTGATCTCCTTCACACAATAAGCAAGGATATTTGGCTTTCCTCTTCCCTTTATCATTCTCATTGGTCGTTGGTTTAGGATTCTCTTGTTGGTTTCTGAATTTCTTGTTTTTACCTTTTCCCTTTTTCTTGTTGCCGAGTGTCTGTGAACTTTGAATAGCATTCACCTCGGTGGAAACCGTAGGAGTTGAAGGAGAATCAATAGAAGCATAGGGTTTCTTGGTAGGTTTCGCTGTCGATGAGGGATGGATTGAACCAACCACCCTGTCAACTGGAGTTTCTGATGATGGCTTAGCGGGATCTGTGCTGGGTCGAGGAGCTTTTGGAATTAAGTCATACAACATTCTAGAATGGGAATAGACCAAATCTAGATATTGAGCATGACTGATAGCCTGCTCTTTAGTAACAACACCACCCATAGGCACATATCGGGTGATAGGAGGCAACAAAGACTTAGTGAACCAATTAGCTAGCAGTTGGTCTAGGATGGGAGCTTTAATAAGTCTTCTCCGCCTTCTCCTCTCATGGATATGATCCGATATGTGTGTGGAGGTATTCTGATGGAGTGAAGTTAAAATATCTGTACCCATTTCATAACGAGTTGGTAGGTGAAATTGTGTAAGGAAAACAGTTTCCAGAGATCTAAAATCCACATTAAATGTTGTGGAAGTTCAATGTACCACTTCGCATCCATGCTGGTTAGTGTGCGCTAGAAGAGACTTAAATGAACAGAATCATCTATCAAGGAGTTCTAGGAACACCATGGATGGAAGGCCATAACATGGTTCTTGGGATCATCTCCCTACTTTCCATCAAACTTGGGAATGTCTGATGGAAATTTTACCGAAATACTAGGCCATGAAGGGTTGTGTCGAATGGGATCGTTTATCAACTGGGACAGATAAGGTAAGTCCAAAGTTGCCAAGAAAGGTAATTTCCGATTAGGTTCTACATACTGATAATATTGATAAGTCATATATGTACTAGTAGGACCATAAGATGATTGATATATGGGTTGTTGATTTGCTTGATTAGATGATGAACCTCTCGAAGATCCGCTTGAAGGAGGTGGCCCCCCAAGAGGCGGGATTCCAGGAGGTGGTCCATTAGGTGGTGGTCCTCTAGGTGATGATCCTTGAGGTGGTGGAACTCCAGGTGGTGGAACCCTAGAAGGTGGTCCTCCAAATGGTGGGTCCCCGGGAGGTGGTCCCCCAGTCGATAGTCTTCCCGAAGGTGAGCCTCTAGGTGGTGGTCCTCCATAAGGTGGTACTCCACCAAGTGGGCCTCCTCCTGGTGGAAATCCAAGGGCAGGACACCATAAGGCAACCCTCTGACACCTCCAGTAGTAAGAATAGGCACTCCCCCCATTGCCGACATGTAGGACCAATCAGGTTTCCCCCAAGGTATAAACACGTTTCCAGGGTAAAGGATTCCAGAATACATAGTTCTTGTAGATGTAGGTTGATAATTAGTGTTTACTATAGGTAATTGATTTGTTGGGTAACCATAACCCCAAGAAGGCTAGTTAACTGTAGGTTTTACCCCTAAGGGTTTTCCTGAAATCGATGGAGGATTTACCACATTGGTGTAGGTAGGAGGAAGATACACTACAGATTTCCCTACAGTAGAGGTCTATATAGTACTAGTAACAACTCTGCTAACTGATAATGTGGGTCGCGTCGGGGGTTTCCCCATGGCGTTAGAAGGTATAGACACCAATTGAGCTGAGGATTTCCCCCCATCTATAGAGGGTGCAGGAGGTCTAGCAACAGATCTAGGATTTAAAACTATAGGGTTGGAGGTTTGACTTGGATCATGAGGAGACAAACCACGAGATGGAGCATCAATAGAAATAGGACTATATCCAGTAGGCCATGGGTCTGTCAAATGGGCTAAAAGAGCTGACATAAGTTCTTTATGAGGTATAGGGGTAGCCAAAACCTTGTCCATTCTCTCTTGAAAATTATGAGCACGACTAAGTGACTCTTGAATTCTTCTATGTGACTCATTCAGAGGAGGGTTTTCAAAAGAGGATCTAATAACTCCAAACTCAGAAATGGCTTGACCCATAGAGGTTCTCCAAAAAGGAACATAAGAGCCATACTCAAATTCATTAACATTATCACTCCAACCTTCCATCGGAGAATGAAAAGAAGTGTCACCTTCAAGAGACTGTTGGAACAAGGGAGTAACATAAGAAGCGAATTGATCTTCACTTTCTACATCTGGATTCCCCCCCCTAAGGGAGCTAGTTGCAGCTCCTTGGTTTGTGGATTTCATTGGGACTTCCCCTGTTGTAGGTGGAAAGTCGGGTGGTAAGCCCTGGTTCCTTGTGGATCGTCTCAACTGAAGCTCATCAAGATTGGAAAAGTCACTAAAACCTATCCTAGGGTTCAAAACTAAGAAAAATCACACAAAGTCTTCTCCTACACAAGGCACATGCCACAAGAAAACTTAAGTGATAGGATGAGCTCAAAATCGTCGGTCTCTCACCACTCTCTCACCAGGATTGTTAAGAAGGTGCAACTCACGATATACTCAAGGTACGTGTGTAGTAGTCTCCCCGAGTGTTGTTCTCGGTGTATTGCTCCAAGTAAAATGACCAAAGGGTTTTTCTCAGTTGGACAAAGAATCCTAGTAGGGTATCCCGATATACGCAAGGTATGTGGGAGCTCAAATTGGTAGTAGTGTTGTCTAATGCACAATCATCCACAAGGGGCCTTCTGATATACAATCGAGTACGTGAAGTACCTTTCTATATACCTCAAGGGTACATGAAAGGCCATTCGATATGCCGATGGTACGTGGAATAACCGCACGAGTCTTGGGTTGCAATGAAGGAAAATAACGATAGCTCCTACGTTTTACAACGCCCGAACACATCACTAAATTATCAATCAAATTTCTATACAATTTTATACCTATAACTACCGTTAATTTTAACTTGAGTGGTTAGGTGAATGCATAAGGTTTTGACAGAAATGTAAATCCATGCAAATATGAAATGCAAATATTTTCACTTTACTTTTCAAGACATGTCTACCTGTGGGAAGGAGAGAGTATTTTTCTTTTAATTTTTGTTTTGAAACCAAAAATTTTCCCAAACAACTACACTAAACCAAACTTTTTCCGAGAAAGAGAATAAGCAACAAAATTCAAACTGATTTTGAAAGCAAGCAAAATAGGGTAATATCTCTTTTTCTAAGAAGAAAGACAAAACTCATTCAAAGGCATAATCAATACTTTTTCAATTCTTCCTTTAAAACTAGAAAGATCTAACTTAAAACTACTAATATTTTTCTTTTGATGAGATCAAAATGTAAAAGAAGAGAAGAAATATGGAGATCTTAAAGTTGATGAGGCTAATTAGAGGTCTGATGATTCATCCTCCAACAAAAGATATGAATAATTCTCAACAAAAAAATTTCTTTTTTCAAAGCAAAAAGAAGTCCTTCACAAAATTTTAATGAAAAATGAAACAAGCTATCAATCAAGCAAGTCTTTCTTTTTAGATTTATCTAACAATAAGACTGAGATCTAACTATTGCTAAGCTCTCAAACAACACTCCTTTCGAAAAATTCAAAACCAATCATACGAGCCAATGAAAAGATGAATCTATCCTAGCTCTTTGATTTCAACAAAATAAGCCTTTTACCACACCAAATTTAACATTCAAGCGCTCAGATCTCTTTAACACAAACCCAAACAATTAGAACTGAAAGCAACTCAACCAAAATTTTGTAAAACACTTTGAAAAAACAAGTCTAGAAAGGCCTACCTGTTACCGCTACCAGAGGGTCACTAACAGAGCGGTTCTGCTTGAGCACCACTTCTTGATTTTTGCTCATAGGTGGTGGCACCGCTTCCTACTAGCTGTGTTCAAGTGGTCACACCGCTTATTTCCTACTGTTCATACATGGTTCCCTGTAGATGCCCAAAAACAAAAAGATGGTGAAAACATAAAGTTAAATCACTGTGCAACTGGCATTTAAATCATGAATTAACAATATTTAAGAGTACAGAAAGTCATAAAACTTGGATCTAAACAGATATGAAGATACCAAACCAATAACCACTAGATCAACCAGTGGATCTTATTGAAATGATAAAGAACGGGAGCTTGGATTTCGGACAAGTGTTTTTAAAAGACTAAGGAAGATTAGATCAGCTGAAGCTCTTCCCCAGTGGAGTCGCTAGATTTTTTAGCTAGGAATTTTGCACCTCTTGCAAACATGAGTTGTTCCTCTAGTCTGAATGGTTCAGATCTAGAACAAATGGTACACAACAAGATCAGAAGACATTCCTATAATGGGTGGAGATCTGGAATCAAGTCTCTTTGATGTACTAGTATAGATTTTTCTTGCAAAGATGATCTTTCATAGATGTACCTGCATAGTCACAAGAAAACAACAAACAAGATCAAACAGAACCATAGTATAATCCACTATTCTATATTGATGACTAAGGAATTCAATAATAAAACATACAATAATGACACAATATATTTTATGGGAAGAGAATCAATTTTGCATTAGATAATAGAGAAAAAGTTTACAACCTATGCCTTAGTGTCGATGTATTCCTTCACAAAGCCAACATCTCATCCCCAATAGCTCCAACTTTCTCCCTCAAGCTCTCTTGGCTGATTTAGGTTAGAATATCAAAGCAATAGTAGTGACTTTACTCCCCCCTCAACCATGGAGAATGATCCTGCTTTTATAGGCTTGGAATGGATAGTGATGGTTGAGAAATTGGTGGATGAGGTGGCTAGGAGATCCTACAAGGATGGATCTCAAGCCCAACTGGCCCTAGTGATTAGGGATAAGAGTGCCACGAAACCTTCTTTCGAGAAACTTTGTGAGAACCTCTCTTTTTCACTTTTTACCAAAGACACCACTTCTTGCTCACCATGATAGACCGATGTTAGGAAAAACCACGTCTTGAACAAATTATAAGGGCGGTTCCACTGCTTATTGTTTGTGCATTACAAGCGGTGCTGAAGAAGGTACCACTTTTTGACTAAAGGGTAGAGCGGTGCTGGATTTTCATATGTAGATTTGATGTCTGGACCAATATTCTTACTTCTGAATTTGGGATTGAGGGCAATACTGAAGTTTGGGATCTCATCACATGCTGATGACGATATTTAGGGGTAACATGCACATCATAACAAACCACAAGGAGACACAACAACACAAGGATGCACTCTGTAACACAGACGACCAGGTTTGCATACAATTCAGTAGTTCAAAATAACACTACAACCCATCAACAAGGGTCTCTGTAAAGGAAAATACTTGCAGAACTACCCGTTCCGTGACTCAGGAGAGTGATCAACCTTCGAATGCTCCCACCAGAACAATCGTGACTGTGGGATAGGGAATAATAATCACAATGAACAACCACCACCCAGAACAACAACAAAACCTTCTCATGACTAAGGGAAATACTGACTGGAACACATCCACGTTCTTACTTACGTCGAAATCAAGAACAAGGCTTCCCATATTGCAAGCTATAAGCAAGCTTAGTCACGAAATCGACTGCCATGTCTTTCTTTGCCCAAGGCATTAACTGCCTCAACCGCTCTTCTAGAAGAATTGAATGATTGATGGCAAAGGAAAAAAAGGTAGTTGAGGGTTTATGGGTTTCCCCATTGACATCTGGTCTCACCCTATGGCTCATACATTTGACTAACTCCCCTCCCTATTCATTATGAAATGATTCCCCCATCTCTCACGTTGCAGTGCATAGCTAGCCGCGGTATTCTATCAAATTGCATTTTTACATGGTGACTTCAAAATATAATGTGCCTGACTTAGCACTATATCCACCGGCATCAACCTTGATCACCGATTCAAAATATACCAAATAAATGGCAGGGCCTTATCCTTGAGCTCCTCTCCATGATTTCAAATACAATATATAAATCATGTACAATTTCAATTCCATGGGGTAAAAAATGGGGTGTTACATTCCCCTCCCCCTTCATTAGCACTGTCCTCAGTGCTTTACAAAATTGAACAAAAATGGATGTGCCAAACACATGGAATCCTCCAGGTCCCACATAGTCTTGTCGAGACTGTAGTGCTTCCACTGCACCTTTACCTTTCTAACGACTCAATTCTAGAGCACTGTTACCTTGTTGTCAAGGAAGCACAATGGCTCGGTTTGTAACTCTCCCTCGGGTTCCACCTGAATCACATCCTAATTTATCACATGGTTAGGATCATGTACATATTTCTTAAGCAAAGAAACATGAAAAATAGTATGAGCTCTAGTGCTAGCAGGAAATGCAAGTCTATATGCAACTAGCCCTATTCTTTCAAGCACTTCAAAAGGCCCACAATATCTAGGTGACAACTTGGCACAACTTCCAAACTTCAAGGAACTCTTCATTGTCCTAACTCTCAGATAAACATGATCCCCAACACTAAACTCTCTTTGCACTCTATGCTTGTCTACATAGCTTTTCTATCTATCTTGGGTTGCCTTCAGGTTCTGCCTGATATTTGCAACCTCTTGCTCCATTTCCTTGGGAAATTATGGACCAAGCACAATCCTGTTCACTGGTTTAACCCAAGTTACTGGTTTCCTACACCTTTTTCCATACAAAGCTTCATATGGGCTTATTACCAATGATGCTTACTGTCCATTATTACATGCAAATTCTACCAAGTGTAAATAATCCTCCCACTTGTATGGTTTGTCCATAACATACATGTGGAGCATGTCTTCAAGCACCCAATTCACTTTCTCTGTTTTCCCATCAGTATAAGGATGGTAGGCAGTGTTGAAGTTCAACTTCGTACCCAAATCTGCAATCAGACCCTTCCAAAAATTGGAAGTGAACTTGGTATCCCTATCAGAGATTATTGCCTTAGGAAATCCATGCAATCTGAAAATCTCCTTCATGAATATTTTTGCAATGGAATCAGCCTTATAACTGGACTTGACCGATATAAATGTGATGCCTTTGTCAACTTGTCCATCACAACCATGATGGAATCATGTTGTCTCATAGTCATTGGCAATCCTGTAATAAAATCCATGGAAATAACTTCCCATTTCCATTCTGGGACTGGAAAAGGTTGCAATAACCCTGCTAGGTGTTGATGCTCAACCTTCACCTGTTGACATTTAATGCACTTAGAAATATACTCAGCAATGTCCTTTTTCATTCTTGGCCATAAATACTGCTTTCTGGTTGTAGCAATTGTTTTCTGATATCCCGGGAGACCAGAATATGGATCTTGTTGGATTTCATCCATAACAATTCTCCTGGCAAGTCCGCTACATTTGTAATATAAATTATGTTCTTATAGGTAATAATTTCATCTTCTTCCAATTTATATCCCTCATACTTCTTTTAAAGACTTTGCTGCTGCAACTTGTCCTTTATTTGCACATACATTTCATCCTCAGCAGTATGATTAACAATATGTTCCCTCAAATATGGTTGGAAAATACTAAGATATGCCGCATGCATTTCATGCACCTTTTTGCTGAGTGCATTAGCCACTTTATTTTCTTTTCCTTTTATGTGTTTGATTTCAAAATCAAAATCACACAAAAACTCTAGCCATCTGGCTTGCCTAGCATTTAACATTGGCTGATCAAACAAGTACTTCAGACCACATTGGTCTGTCCTTAGCTAAAACTTTCTTCCTATTAAGTAATTCCTCCACATCTTGAGAGCATGTACTATGGCCGCGAGTTCTAAATCATGAGTAGCATAGTTCTTCTCATGCTCCTTCAACTTTCTTGACTCATAGCATACCACGTGGTTGTATTGCATAAGAACTCCTCCAAGTACTTGATTGCATGCATTAGTAAACACCACTGTTTCAGGGACAGTCCTTGCTACTTGACCCATTGTTTCAGCTCCTTGGATGTTGCGAGCTTCCCTTACATACCCATTCTCATGCAAAAAATTCATGTGCATGTGGTTTTCTCCACATCTCCAACACTAGAGTGGTTCTCTAATCTCTTTTGGATCTCTTGGCTTGTCTCCCATACTCTGGCCCCCTTAGTCACAGCTTCTGATGGCTACCTTTGCTGACTTTGGAAGTGAGAAGGTTTGAAACCTTTCTTCCTCTAGTCAAACTTATCATTCTTCTTGTCTTTCCATGCCTTATGGATATCAAGTTTGCTTATGTTTTGATCATAACAATACTTGGCCTTCCATATAGCCTGTTCTAGAGTTCCAGGTTCATCAAAGTCAATTCTGTCTTTGTAAGACTGAAGTAACCCACTTAGAAAAAGGTGAATTTTCACTTTATCATCCTTGATGTACTTGAAATACCTCAACAACTCCAAGAATTTGTTTGCATATTTTTCCATGGTTAGTTGTCCCAATTTCAGCTCATGGAACTCTTTGATGTTATCATCATAGTGCATGTCATAGAGGTACTTCTGCTTGAAATAAATCTTGAACTGATTCCACACGATATTTATTTCATTGACCTTCTTCACTTTCCTGAGGTGCTTCCACCATATAGATGCTCTTCCATTCAGATTGAAGATGGATACTCTTTCCTTCATATTTCCAGAGTAGTCTTGGACTTGGAAATATTTCTTCATCCCAAGAAGCCAAGCTTCAGCTTCTTGACCAGACTTTATCTCACCATTAAAGGTAGGAGGCCTTTCCTTCTTAAATTCATCACATGAACTATTTTGGTAACGCCTCTTCCTCTTATCCCTGTGAAATGAAGAGCTTGAACCCCCAATGGATCCTTCAAAGTCAGAAGATCCAGTAGAATACCTCTTTCTTCTTTAGGCACTGCTCTTACTTCCTTGCAGATTCACTGCCCGATGCCCAGAGTTCATCTACCTCTGGATGTCTGTTAAACTGTACAGCATGGATGCATTCAGCTGATTCTTCTCTTCCTGAGCTTTAATCATTCTTTCATTATCTTCTCTGTAACTTTTCATCTCCACCCTTAGGCTTCTCATGGTGGTTGCAAAATCTGAGGGAGTATCTTGATATCTTCTTCCATTGGATTCTGTTTCAGCATTTCCAACTCGAATGTTTTCTCCCATGGCATCTGTCTCGTTCCCATAGGGATCATGTGCATCATCCATGTTGTAGGTTCTCATGGTCAAGCCACAAACAAGCTTTTCCAAACTATATGATGACTCTACAAAATGTGTTAATAAGCACCATTGTTAGACAATCTCAGAATTCAAAAATCACTTACTGAATGTTCACTGCAGGTGTGGACGATCGAGATCGTGGTAGAACCATATCTACGACCAAGGTGAATTTTGTAAATAAAAGAACAAGGAGGGTAAAAGGGTGTTGAGTGGTGAAAATGGGAACTAATCGCCACAAAGGAGATTTGAGATCAACGGACGAGGTTGACCCTCAAGCAGATCAATGACTAATAGCGATCTCACTGGGAGTACTAGCGTGGACAAAGAAAATTTTGATGTGCATGATATTTCATGAAACTCGCTTTAATTTATGTGAGGTCCACTGTTGATCTAGATCCAATGGTTGTTAGTTCATTTCGTTGATGGACTAGCAAGTGAGTTAATAGAAGGGGTTGGGTGCGAAACCTTTATGTAATTGGGTTCACCGTCATTTGGAAGTCCACTCTTTTACAAGAGTTTCCTGAGACATTGGACGAGTTAGTTAGATTTAGCGGTTTAGCACTCTATCTTGTTGTAGCTTTCTCTCTGCAACTTTTTAACTCATCCCATTTAGTCCCAATGTTGTAACCAATAGATTTGAAAACTATTCACTTGGTCCATCCAGGCCCAATGTTGCAACCATTAGCTTTGATACGACAATGTCACATCCTCGATGCTCTGATACCACAATGTCACGTCCCCAATGCTCTGATACCAAAATGTCATGTACCCACCCCTCTAAGGGAGGAACGCGACTCATTCTTCTCTCTCTGATACCACAATGTGGTGTATCCGCTACTCTTATATACCGCTATGTACATGAACTTGGTGTCCATACACCTGACTGATATGCAGAATAATTTAAAAATTCTTATTTATTTATCTTTAACACAGTCATGGGTCATACAGTAACATAATTTAAAAATTCATGCTTAAGCATAAACATCACTATATCAGTCGATCTTCCCTTTCTCACTCTGTAACCAGAAAGGCCATTTTCACATTGAACTAACCTTTTCAACTTTCATCTTCCGTCCTTTTGCCTTCCGCCTTCCACAGTGCGGAATTCGGAATCCAGAAACTTGAAAATATGTAAGAATCATTTGAACACATTCCGCCTTCTGCCTTTTTGTAGGAGGAATTTGGGAATCAGAAACTCATCCATCGCTTACATTTATCCTTCGGTTTTCCGCTTTTCAACTTCCGCATTTCGTGGGAGGATCCCGGGTCGCAGAAAACCAACAACACGATACATTTACCCACTCACTTTCCGCTTTCTTCCTTCTGCATTCCGCATTTCGCAGGCGGACTCCGGATCGTGGAAAACAAACACTTAGCCTCATTTCTTTTTCTACTTTCTGATTTCTACCTCCTGCCTTCCGCCTTCCCCAGATGGATTCTGGTGTGCGAAAACCAACATTCTTCCTTGTCTTTATCTCATTTTTCCTCCTTCTGCCTTTCGACTTACGCCTTCCGCAAGTGGATCTAGGAGTGCGCAAAAACACATATTATCTTAAGATAGATTCATTTATGACCCTATAACTAGGCTTCTAGCCTCCACGATCATAAGCAAAATGTTGTGGAAATACAACGCATAAACAAATGAAAATTCTGGGACATTTAATCAACTAAAAATCTACTTAATTCATTCATAAGCATTCTACATAATTGACACATTCATAAGCAAATACATTGTAGAAATAACACAACAGAGAATACTTATCTTGAAGATTAAGTTGTCCCGCAACTAGCTATGTTGCTGCAACGTTCCACCCAACCATAGGCCAATTGTGTTCATTAATCTCTCAACACAACTGCCACCCATGAGCTAGGCATGAATTTCACAAGGAACTAGGGAACACAGGGTCACAAATAGCCAGACACATCAAACACAGTCAAGCCAACCTTCAGTTGGGTTTATTAGACTCTCCATCCAAGCCAACAAATAGCTGGGTTTATTAAGTTGTAGGAAATAACCCAATACACTACTAGGTTTATCAGGCTACATAGCCAAGCTATCTATCAGTTGGGTTTATTAGACTGCACACAGTCAAGCCAACATTCACGCTAAGGACCATCCAAGCCAACAAAAGGGTTTAATAGGCTACACAACCAAGCCATCTTACTATTGGGTTTCACAGGATATTCATCCAAGCCAACATTCACAGTTGGGTTTATTAGGATGTCCATCCAAGGATCACACATGGACAAATTCACAATTAGACACAACCAAGCCAACTACTAGCTAGTTTTATCAGGCTGCTCAGCCAAGCCAATATCCAACTGGGCTTATCAGGTTGCCCATCCAAGACAATATACAATTGGGTTTCATAGGTTGTCAGCCAAGCCAACTACCAGCTATTTTTATAAGGCTGCTCAGCCAAGCCAAGATCCAACTAGGCTTATCAGGTTTCCCAGCCAAGCCAATATACAATTGGGTTTCACAAGCTGTTAACCAAGCCAATATCCTTTGGTTTCACAAGATTTTAAGGCAGTGGAAAGAAGAATGGCTAAGCTAGTGGCTCATTCAAGAGCTAGGGACACCTCCACAATATATATTTGGCCTAGCATCCACAATATCTACACACCCAACACAAGGAAGAATCCCCTTCTCTACTCCACAGTCCCTCGGGCTATTCCTTCCCTTCCAGTTCTCTTTAGGGTGTGCATAGAAGATTCACCATCCACTCTTATATTTCCATGAGGTTCCCCTCTGCACTAGGTTTATTAATCCTATTCAGCATCTCTTCCACTCCTAAGTCTTGCATACAGTTCAGACCCAAACCAGGGTGCACATCACAACAAACCACAAGGAGACACAGCAACACAGGGCTCCACTCCATAACACAAACGACCAGGTTTGCATACAACTTTATAGTTCAGAATAACATTGCAACCCATCCACCAGGGTCTTGGTAAAGAAAAATGCTTGCAGAACAACTCGTTCCATGACTCAGGAGAATGATCAACCTTCAAATGCTCCCACCTGAACAATTGTGACTGTAGGATAGGGAAGAATAATCATAATAAACAGCCACCAACAAGAACAACAACAAAACCTTCTCATGACTGAGGGAAAGATGGATTGGCACACATCCACGTGCTTACTTGCGTTAGAAGAAAGAACATGGATTCCCAGATTGCAGGCTACAAGCAAGCTCAGTTACGAAACCGACAACCATGTCTTGCTATGTCCAAGGCATTAACTTCCTCAACTGCTCTTTGGAAGAATTGAATGATTGAGGGAAGAGGACAAAAAGGTAGTTGAGGGTTTATGGGTTTCCCCATTGACATCTGGTCTCACCCTATGGGTCAGGATTTTGACTGAATCCCCTCCCCATTCCTTGTGAAATCATGCCCCCATCTCTCAGGTTTATTATATTGCATTTTTACATGGTGACTTCAAAATATAATGTGCTTGAATTATCACTATATCCATCGGTATCAACCTTGATTACTGATACAAAAAACACCAAATCAATTGCAAGGCCTTGGCCTTGAGCTCCTCGTCATGATTTCAAATACAATATATACATCATGTACAATTTCAATACCAAGGGGTCAAAACCGGGGTGTTACATTTAACTTCATATTACTTTGTCTTTGACTTTGTAAAGTTATCCATATAATCTAAACTTTTTAATATTGCTACTAAATTTATGCATATAATCTAAACTTTTTAATATTGCTACTAAATTTATCTATTAATTATTTCATTACAAATTACACAACATACTTTGACTTCATATTACTTTGTCTTTGACTTTGCATGTTTGTGGATATAACCTAAACTTTTTAATATTGCTACTAAATTTATCTAATAATTATTTCATTATAAATTATTTAGCTGAAATGTTATTGGTTGAAACTTTGAACATATTGTCGGACTGGCGACAAAGCTTTTGTGAAGAAGTGCAGTGATTTAATGTTCGGCAACAGATGTAACACCCCGGTTTCGACCCCTGCATGGTATTGAAATTGTACATGATGTATATATTGTATTTAAATCATGCGAAGGAGCTCAAGGCCACGTCCCTGCCATCGATTTGGTGTTTTGTGTATAGGTGATGAAGGTTGATACCTATTGTTATAGTTTTGAGATATCATGTAAATATACAATTTAATAAAATACCACAGCTTGCTATGCACTACAACGTAAGAGATGGGGGCATGATTTCACAAGGAATGGGGAGGGGAGTTAGTCAAACTCCTCATCCATAGGGTGAGACCAGATGTCAATGGGGGAACCCATAAACCCTCAGCTACCTTTTTGTCCTCTGTCCTCAATCATTCAATTCTTCCAGAAGATCGGTTGAGGCAGTTAATGCCTTGGGAAATAGGAGGTGTAGCAGTCGGTTCCGTGACTGAGCCAGCCTGCAGTCTGAGCAAGTCTGCAGCATGGGGAAGCCGTGTTCTTACTTTTGGATCAAGTAAGCACATGGATGTTTGCTAGTATGTCTTTCCCTTAATGGGGAAAGGTTTTGTTGTTCCTCAACGTTCATTGTTGATCATTCACAAGTCGCGGAATGGGTTAGCGTTTTTACATGTGACAGTGTGGTATGAGACCTTGTTTCTCTGTGTTACAGAATGAATCCTTTTGTTGTTGTGTCTCCCTATTGTTTGTTTTTATGTGCACTCTAGTTTGGGTCTGAACTGTATGTAAGAATTAGGAGTGGAAGAGACACCGAATGGGATTGACAAACCTAATGCATAGAGGAACCTCATGAAAAGATAAAAGTGACTGGTGAATCTTCACTGCACACCCTAAACCCTAAAGAGCGTTGGAAGGGAAGACATATCCCAAGGGACTTTGTAGCAGAGAAGGGGATTCTCCCTTGTGTTGGGGTGCAAGTAATGTGGATGCCAGGCTAGATAGATCGTGTGGATGTGTCCCTAGCTCTTGAATGAGCCACTAGCTTAGCCATTCTTCCTTTCCACTGCCTTAGCATCCTGTGAAACCCAAAGGAGATTGGATTGGTTGACAGCTTGTGAAACCCAATTTTATATTGGCTTGGTTGGGAAGCATGATAAAACCAATTGGATCTTGGATTATCTGAGCAACCTAATAAACCCAATTGGTAGTTGGTTTGGATGTGTCTTGTTGTGCATTTGGCCATGTATGATCCTTGGTTGGACAACCTGATAAACCCAACTGGCTAGCTTAGATGAATAGCTTGTGAAACCCAACAGTGAGATCACTTGGATATGTATCATGTGAAACCCATCTATTGGTTGGCTTGGTTGGTGCTTAATGTGAATGTTGGCTTGACTGTGTGCAGTCTAATAAACCCAACTGTTAGCTAACTTGGTTGTGTAGCCTGATAAACCCAATAGTGTATTGGCTTGTTTTCCTGCAGCCTGATAAACCCAACTGTGTGTTGGCTTGGTTGGACAGTCTGATAAACCCAATTGTAGGTTGGCTTGACTGTGTTTGACGTGATCTGGCTCTGTGTGAGTCTGTTGTTCCCTATTTCCTTGTCGAAGTCATGCCCAACTCGTGGGTGGAATTTGTGTTGAGAGATTAATGAACAAAACTGGCCTATGGTTGGGTGGAACCTTGCAGTGACATAGCTAGTTGTAGGACAGCTTCATCTTCAAGATAAGTAATCTCTGTTGTGTTAATTCTGCAATGTATTTTCTTATGGATATGTTGATTATATTGAATGCTTATTAATTATTGAAGTAGATTTTATTGTTGTTACATGTCCCTGAAATTGCATCTGTTTATGCCTTGCATTTTACACTGCATTTTTCTTATGATCATGTAGGCTAGAAGCCTGGTTACACAGTTATAAATGCAATTATCTTAAGGTAAGATGTGTTTTTCCACACTCTCGGATCCGCCTGCAAAAGGTGGAAGGAGGAAGGAGGAAAAATGAGAGAAAGGCAAGGCAAAATGTTGGTTTCCGCACCCCGGGATCCACTTACAGAGGGCAGAAGGAGGGAGGTGGAAGGCGGAAAGAAGAAATAAAAATGAGGCTAAGTGTTAGGTTTTCATGATCCAAAGTCCGCCCACGGAAATGCTGAAGGCAGATAGCAGAAGGTCGAGTCAAGAAAGCGAAAGACCGAAGGATAAAGGCAAGTGATGGTTGATTTTCCAATTCCCAAAGTCTGCCTACAGAAAGACGGAAGGTAGAAAGCAGAAGGAAGAGCATGGTCAAAGGATTCCGTCGTGTTTCAAGTTTTTGATTCTGAAGTCTTCACTGCGGAAGGCGAAAAGCAGAATACAGAAGGATGGAAGGAGGAAGCCAAAAAGCGGAAGTCGAAAAGGTCAGTTCAGTGTGGAAATAACTTTCTTGGTTGAAGAGTGGATCTGTAAGCTGTAGATCAAATGTATAGTAGTTTCTAAGCCTAAGAATGAATGGTAAAGGATGTTACATGACCCATGACTGTGTTAAATAGAAATGAACAAAAAATTTTAAATTATTTTGCATATCAGTCAGGTGTATGGGCACCGGGTTCATGGACATCGTGGTATTAGAGAGCAGTTGTGGTCGCATTTCTCCCTCAAGGAGGGAGGGGACGTGGCAACAGAGCTCTAGTGAAAAAGTGTAGTTATTTAACGTTTCATTTAATGCTAGTGCTTATGTGTAAGGTTCAACTCAACACCCATCTTTCAACTTTTCAAGCAGAGCTTTCAAGGTCCATGACGCTACACTGCCCTTCACCAACACCCCTTTATTGCCTCTCCATTCATCCTTGCTTTGCTTCTCCATTCCAAATTGCATTTGCTTTGCTAGTGCTGGTACAGATGCTAGATATTGATCATGAGTCAAGAGGATAACTTGTTGATTCGACAGAAGATGGGAGAATCTATGTCCGGACAACTTAGTGAATCTACAAAAGATGGCGGAAGATTATGTAAGATGTTGCATATAAACAGGTATGTCTAGTTATGAGTAGTGATTTTTTATGTTGAAATCAAAATGGTATGAGCATCACCCAAAGATCCCAATGCATGCATATCTTGTTGAACTCTTATGTCCTTCGTGAAAAATTCACCACTAGCTCTATATGTGAAATTGTCGTGGACCTACACATAAACATAAAAGAACAAGGTTATTTAACATCAATTTCCATTTTAAGTATTCCTGTCATGTGATTGATATTATTATATTTTTAACCATGGGAACAACAATCTCTCAAGACTACATCCAATAGCCTGCAACAGCCGGTAAAATAGATATACCAATAACTTGTGACATAGCAGGGACCGGGACATCCTGAAGCTCCAAGGAAAAAACACATGTTATTAACCATTAAACCCACTCAAGTGCTCTTTAATTAATATTATTTAAAACAAAATGCTAAATAAATGAAAGTCATTACACATATATATTTCTAAACATATATGTTTCCTATTTTATGCAATGGGGGCAACCTTACGATTCTCCTAACTAATTCAAAACTCAATGTTGCTCTAAATTCAAAACTCAATGTCGCTCTAATGATGGTAAACATTCAATAACTCAATTTTCAATTCATAAGTGCTAGAATTTGATGGTTGAACAATTGAATATTGTATTTTTCTAGTGCCCTAGAGAGAAACCATTCAATGTGGGAATACAATTTATATATTTATAATACTAGAAGAATGAATCATTTTTCAAATTCCAAACATTGAAAATGTATTATATAAGAACGTTGCTCAAATATTATACATACTACAAATATAGGATTCAAATTAGCTAATAATACAAAAAATTGCCACTATTTTTGTTGGGACAAAAATATGGAGTTACATCCTTGAATGTTTCGTTGTCCTAAGTTTGTACCGATCTTCATGAAATTGGTCTTGCATTAATTTCCTTGCACGACCAATTATAAGGAGAACATAACAATGCGGCAAATTGTAAGCAAGAGTGGTATCTTAGTGCCAAGCATGAGAACCTGAAATTAAATATCAATCTTTATAATATGTAACATATATCAGAGCTATAGCCTACAACTTATAAGCATTAATACATTGTAGTGTAGCGAGTCATTAATACTTGAAAATTGTAGCAACATTGTAAAAAGTTGAATGTAGGACTGAAACAATAAAAAATAGTTGTAGCAACAGTTATTGGCTTGAGAATGTACTGATGTATATAATGCAGTGTTCAATTCATTGTTAATTATGCACCAGTCGTAAATAGCAAAGCTGACAATAACGTTTCAAGCAGCCTATCCTAGGCAGGCTGGGTAATAAGACCCAAGTCTATAAATGTGCAACAATTGAAAACAATTACAAATTCAAATGGCTATTGTAAAACATTTGAAATAGTCAAACAATTTTTAGTCAATATGAAAACTAATTGTTATTCCACGTTAATTCAATATACACTGCGTTGAGTTATGTCAGAGTTTCAACTCAACAGGCAGAAGGTGATGTTACTAGAAGAGTATGGTGGTAGAAGGTGATGCAGGAGAAGACTATTGGGGCAGAAGGTGATCTTACCAGAAGACTTTGGCTGCAGAAGGTGATGTTACGAGAAGACTCTGGCGGCTTTTAGCTAAACACATAGAAGGTGGTGACAGGTGTTATGAAAAAGACCATGGCAGCGATGTGATGAGAAGACTGTGGCACTGACCCGGATCAAGCAGATTCATTGAGATGAGTTTAAACAACTCAATATTAATTATCAATTCAATGCCGAGAAATCCTTCCCCGGTCACTTGGGAAATAAGACCTCCAAGTGATTAAATAAATTAAAATAAATGAAGATTAAATAAATTAAAATAAATGAAAAAAATAAAAAGACTGATTCTCTAAAGCGTAGTTAGGAAAATTGTAATAATTTTTTTAGTCAAAGCACGAAGTAATAATAGTTGACGAAATAATAGTAGTTGACCAGAGATCGATTAAGATATATACGGGAAGGTATAACTTGGAAGGCTACAGAGCAGCAAGTCCTTGCCAATATGTGATAGAGATGATAGCTATAAGGTGTGGCAGATGATATTTATAATATGTGATAGTTCTGTGATTGTTAACCGACCATACTTTTGATGGTACCTCATTATATATGTAATAAAACTATATATTCATTAATGAATTCTTGTAACTGTTTTCACCTTGAACTTTTCACATTATTTGAGAGTTGGAAAACCCAATGATTTAAGGAAATGTGTGACTAAGTTCTTGATTAATTATGCGTAAGTCTATATGCAACTGACCCTATTCTTTCAAGCACTTCAGAAGGCCCACAATATCTAGGTGACAACTTGGCACAACTTCCAAACTTCAAGGAACTCTTCATTGGCCTAACTCTAAGATAAACATGATCCCCTACACTAAACTCTCTTTGCACTCTATGCTTGTCTACATAGCTTTTCTATCTATCTTGGGTTGCCTTCAGGTTCTGCCTGATATTTGCAACCTCTTGCTCCATTTCCTTGGGAAATTTTGGACCAAGCACAATCATGTTCATTGGTTTAACCCAAGTTATTGGTGTCCTACACCTTTTTTCCATACAAAGCTTTGTATGGACTCATTACCAATGATGCTTGCTGTCCATTATTACATGCAAATTCTACCAAGTGTAAATAATCCTCCCACTTGGATGGTTTGTCCATAACATACATGTGGAGCACGTCTTCAAGCACCCAATTTACTTTCTTTGTTTTCCCATCATTATAAGGATGGTAGGCAGTGTTGAAGTTCAACTTCGTACCCAAATCTGTAAATAGACCCTTCCAAAAATTGGAAGTGAACTTGGTATCCCTGTCAGAGATTATTGCCTTAGGAAATCCATGCAATCTGAAAATATCCTTCATGAATATTTTTGCAATGGCATCAGCCTTATAACTGGAGTTGACTAATACTAAATGTGATGCCTTTGTCAATTTGTCCATCACAACCATGATGGAATCATGTTGTCTCATAGTCATTGGAAATCCTGTAATAAAATCCATGTAAATAACTTCCCATTTCCATTCTGGGACTGGAAAAGGCTACAATAACCCTGCTAGGTGTTGATGCTCAACCTTCACCTACTGACATTTCATGCACTTAGAAATATACTCAACAATGTCCTTTTTCATTCTTGGCCATAAATACCGCTTTCTGGTTGTAGCAATAGTTTTCTGATATCCCGGGAGACCAGAACATGGAGCTTGTTGGATTTCATCCATAACAATTCTCTTGTCAAGTCTGTTACATTTGTAATATAAATTATGTTCTTATAGGTAATAATTTCATCTTCTTCCAATTTATATCCCTCATACTTCTTTTAAAGACTTTGCTAATGCAATTTGTCCTTTATTTGCACATACATTTCATCCTCGGTAGTATGATTAACAATATGTTCCCTCAAATATGGTTGGAAAATACTAAGATATGCCGCATGCATTTCATGCACCTTCATGCTGAGTGCATTAGCCACTTTATTTTATTTTCCTTTTATGTGTTTGATTTCAAAATCAAAATAACACAGAAACTCTAGCCATTTGGATTGCCTAGCATTTAACATTGGCTGATCAAACAAGTACTTCAGACCACATTGGTCTGTCCTTAGCTAAAAATTTCTTCCCATTAAGTAATTCCTCCACATCTTGAGAGCATGTACTATGGCTGCGAGTTCTAAATCATGAGTAGCATAGCTCTTCTCATGCTCCTTCAACTTTCTTGACTCATATCATACCACGTGGTTGTCTTGCATAAGAACTTCTCCAAGTACTTGATTGCATGCATCAGTAAACACCACAAAGTATTTTTCTAGTTCTGCAACTTCAGAGTGGGTGCACTTGTAAAAAGATTCTTCAACTACTTGAAGCTCTCCTCACATCTCTCTGTCCATTCAAAATTTATCCCCTTCTTTTGCAAAGAAGTGATTGAGTGTGCAACCTTGGAGAATCTTTCAATGAACCTCCTATAGTATCCTGCACTGTCCCATAAAACATCTCACATCTGTCACATTTCTTGGAGTTGGCCAATTCATGATGGCCTTAATCTTTTTAGGGTCCATCAATATTTCTTCATTTGAGATAATGTGACCCAAATAATGAATTCTGTATTTATAAAAGTATCATTTGCTCAACTTTGCATACAACTTATGGTCCCTTATCAATTGCAAGGTTAGTCTCAAATGTTCTTCATGCTCTTCCTCATTCTTAGAATAAATAAGAATGTCATCAAGGACAACAAGAACAAAATTTTCCAAATACTTGCTAAAAACACTATTCACGAGACACATTAATGTATTTGGTGCATTTGTGAGACCAAATGGCACCACTACAAACTCATAGTGTCCATACCTTGTTCTGAAGTTTGTCTTATGAATATCTTCATCCTTGATTCTTACCTGATGGTAACCAAACCTCAAGTCAATCTTGGAAAATACCTTTGCTCCTCTCATTTGATTAAAAAAGGTCATCAATTTGAGGTAAATGGTATTTATTCTTCACAATAACCTTGCTCAACTGTCTGTAATCAATACACAACCTGAGTGTACCATATTTAGTTTTCACAAACAGAACTAGTGCTTCCCAAGGGGATACACTTGGAATGATATACTTCTTTCCAAACAACAATTGTAGCTGCATCTTCAGCTCTAGCAATTCTGGTGTGCTCATCCTATAGGGTGTCTTAGACACTGATGCTGCTCCAAGAACAAGGTCAAATGTAAAATCAATGTCTCTCTTTGGAGGAAGTCTTGGAATCTCATCACGAAAAACATCCCTAAATTCTTCCAATAAATGAAAGTACTCCAACCTAGGAGTTTCATTCTCTGTTGCATCCAAAACATGGGATACATACAATATACAACATTTCTTACATAACTTCTCCAGCTACATTGCTGAAATATACCTAACAGAAATCACCCTTGGAATGCCTCTTACAACTCTTGAGTTCCCTTATTCATCCACTCATTAAAAATTATTATTGTAACAGTCAAGCTTAACTTTGTCTACTTCTAACCAGTCCATTCCAATGAGAATATCATAGGAACGAAGTGGAAAAACATTCAAGTTTGCAAAAATTACTAACCCATCCAGACTAATGGCAATTTCTCTACCACTTCACTAACTTTTATCTTAGATCTAGTGGCTAGCTGAACTAACCATGATTTACTATGATTTAACTTCTTAAAAGCACAAATCTCAACAATTCTAGGAGTGATATACTTGTGGGTAGATCCAAGGTCAATCAAAACAGAACAAGATTTCTCAGCAATCTTACCCTTAAATTCAACCATAGTTGTCTGATGATCTGCTTGGAGGTCCTCTAGTGCTGCATAAAGTCTAGGGACAGTCCTTGCTACTTGACCCACTGTTTCAGCTCCTTGGATGTTGTGAGCTTCCCTTACATACCCATTCTCAAGCAAACAATTCATGTGCATGTGGTTTTCTCCATATCTCCAACACTAGAGTGGTTCTGTGATCTCTTTTGGATCTCTTGGCTTGTCTCCCATATTCTGGCTCCCTTAGTCACAGCTTGTGATGGCTGCCTTTGCTAATTTTGGAAGTGAGAAGGTTTGAAACCTTTCTTCCTCTAGTCAAAATTCTCATTCTTCTTGTCCTTCCATGCCTTATGGATATCAGGTTTGCTTATGTTTTGATCATAACAATACTTGGCCTTCCATATAGCCTCTTCTAGAGTTCTAGGTTCATCAAAGTCAATTCTGTCTTTGTAAGATTGAAGTAACCCACTCAGAAAAAGGTGAATTTTCACTTTATCATCCTTGATGTACCTGAAATACCTCAACAACTCCAAGAATTTGTTTGCATATTCTTCCATGGTTAGTTGTCCCAATTTCAGCTCATGGAACTCTTTGATGTTATCATCATAGTGCCTGTCATAGAGGTACTTCTGCTTGAAATAAATCTTGAACTGCTTCCACACGATATTTCTTTCATTGATCTTCTTCACTTGCCTGAGCTGCTTCCACCATATAGATGCTCTTCCATTCATATTGAAGATGGATACTCTTGCCTTCATATTTCCAGAGTAGTCTTGGACTTGGAAATATTTCTTCATCCCAAGAAGCCAAGCTTCAGCTTCTTGACCAGACTTTATCTCACCATTAAAGGTAGGAGGCCTTGCCTTCTTAAATTTGTCACGTAAACTGTTTTGGTAATGCCTCTTCCTCTTATCCCTGTGAAATGAAGAGCTTGAAACCCCAATGGATCCTTCAAAGTTAGAAGATCCACTAGAATACCTCTTTCTTCTTTAGGCACTGCTCTTACTTCCTTACGGATTCTCTACCCGATGCCCAAAGTTCATATGCCTCTGGATGTCTGTTAAACTCTACAACATGGATGCATTCAACTGATTCTTCTCTTCCTGAGCTTTAATCATTCTTTCATTATATTCTCTATAACTTTGCATCTCCACCCTTAGGCTTCTCATGGTGGCTGCAAAATCTGGGGGAGTATCTTGATATCTTCTTCCATTGGATTCTGTTTCAGCATTTCCAACTTGAATGTTTTCTCCCATGGCATCTGTCTCGTTCCCATAGGGATCATGTGTATCATCCATGTTGTAGGTTCTCATGGTCTAGCCACAAACAAGCTTTTCCAAACCATATGATCACTCTACAAAATGTGTTAATAAGCACCATCGTTAGACAATCTCAGAATTCAAAAATCACTTACTAACTGTCCACTGCAGGTGTGGACGCCATCGAGATCATGGCAGAACCATATGTATGACCAAGGTGAATTTCATAAATAAAATAACAAGGAGGGTAAAAGGGCGTTGAGTGCGAAAATGGGAACTAATCGCCACAAAGGAGAGTTGAGATCAACGGACGAGGTTGATCCTCAAGCAGATCAACGACTAACAGCGATTTCACTGGGAGAACTAGCGCGAACAAAGAAAATTTTGATGTGCATGATATTTCAAGAAACTCACTTTAATTTATGTGAGGTCCACCATTGATCTAGATCGAATGGTTGTTAGTTCATTTCGTTGATGGACTAGCAAGTGATTTAATAGCAGGGGTTGGGCATGAAACATTTATGTAATTGGGTTCACCATCATTTGGAATTCCACCCTTTTACAAGAGTTTCCTGAGACATTGGTCCGATTAGTTAGATTTACCAGTTTAGCACTCTATCTTGTTGTAGCTTTCTCTCTGCAACTTTTTAACTCATCCCATTTAGTCCCAATGTTGTAACCAATAGCTTTGAAAACTATTCACTTGGCCCATCCAGGCCCAATGTTGCAACCATTAGCTTTGATACCACAATGTCACATCCTCGACGCTCTGATACCACAATGTCAAGTCCCCGACGCTCTGATACCAAAATGTCATGTACCCACCCCTCTAACGGAGGAACGTGACTCATTATTCTCTCTCTGATACCACAATGTGGTGTACCCGCTACTCTTATATACCGCAATGTCCATACACCTGACTGATATGCAGAATAATTTAAAAATTCTTATTTATTTATCTTTAACACAGTCATGGGTCATGTAACATACTTTAAAAATTCATGCTTAAGCATAAACATCATTGTATCAGTCGATCTTCCTTTTCCAGATCCACTCTGTAACCATAAAGGTCATTTTCACATTGAACTGACCTTTCCAAATTTCGCCTTCTGTCCTTTTGCCTTCCGCCTTCCACAGTGTGGAATTCGAAATCCAGAAACTTGAAAATATGACGCAATCATTTGACCACATTCCGCCTTCTGCCTTTTCGTAGGAGGACTTCGGGAATCAGAAACTCATCCATCGCTTACATTTATCCTTCGGTATTCTGCTTTTTGACTTTCACATTTCATGGGAGGATCCTAGGGTGCAGAAAACCAACAACACGATACATTTACCTGTTCACTTTCCGCTTTCTTCCTTCTGCATTCTGCATTTTGTAGGCGGACACCGGATCGCAGAAAACCAACACTTAGGCTCATTTCGATTTCTACTTTCTGATTTATGCCTCCTGCCTTCCTCCTTCCCTAGATGGATTCTGGGGTGCGGAAACCAACATTCTTCTTTGTCTTTTCCCCATTTTTCAATCCTTCCGCCTTTCGACTTACGCCTTCCGCAGGAGGATCCAGGAGTGCCTAAAAACACATATTATCTTAAGATAGATGCATTTATGACCCTGTAACTAGGCTTCTAGCCTCCACGATCATAAGCAAAATGTTGTGGAAATACAAGGCACAAACAAATGCAAATGCCGGGACATTTAATCAACAGTAAAATCTACTTAATTCATTCATAAGCATTCTACATAATCAGTACATTCATAAGCAAATACATTGCAAAATAACACAACAGAGAATACTTATCTTGAAGATTAAGTTGTCCCGCAACTAGCTATGTTGCTGCAACGTTCCACCCAACCATAGGCCAGTTGTGTTCATTAATATCTCAACACAACTGCCACCCCTGAGCTGGGCATGAATTCCACAAGGAACTAGGGAACACAGGGTCACAAATAGCCAGACACATCAAACACAGTCAAGCCAACCTTCAGTTGGGTTTATCAAACTCTCCATCCAAGCCAACAAATAGTTGGGTTTATTAAGTTGTAGGAAATAACCCAATACACTGCTGGGTTTATCAGGCTACATAGCCAAGCCATCTATCAGTTGGGTTTATCAGACTGCACACAGTCAATCCAACATTCACACTAAGGACCAGTTAAGCCAACAAATGGGTTTAACAGGCTACACAACCAAGCCATCTTACTGTTGGGTTTCACAGGCTATTCATGCAAGCCAACATTCACAGTTTGGTTTATTAGGATGTCCATCCAAGGATCACACATGGCCAAATTCACAATTAGACACAGCCAAGCCAACTACCAGCTAGTTTTATCAGGCTGCTCAGCCAAGCTAATATCCAACTGGGCTTATCAGGCTGCCCATCCAAGACAATATACAATTGGGTTTCACAGATTGTCAGCCAAGCCAACTACTAGCTAGTTTTATAAGGTTGCTCAGGCAAGCCAAGATCCAACTGGGCTTATCAGGTTTCCCAACCAAGCCAATCTACAATTGGGTTTCACAGGCTGTTAGCCAAGCCAATATCCTTTGGTTTCACAAGATTTTAAGGCAGTGGAAAGAAGAATGGCTAATATAGTGGCTCATTCAAGAGCTAGGGACACCTCCATAATATATATTTGTCCCGGCATCCACAATATCTACACACCCAACACAAGGAAGAATCCCCTTCTCTGCTCCACAGTCCCTCTGGCTATTCCTTCCCTTCCAGTTCTCTTTAGGGTGTACATAGAAGATTCACCATCCACTCTTATATTTTCATGAGGTTCCCCTCTGCACTAGGTTTATTAATCCTATTCAGCGTCTCTTCCACTCCTAAGTCTTGCATATAGTTCAGACCCAAACCAGGGTGCACATCACAACAAACCACAAGGAGACAGAGCAACACAAGGCTCCACTCCATAACACAAACGACCAGGTTTGCATACAACTTTATAGTTCAGAATAACATTGCAACCCATCAACCAGGGTCTTGGTAAAGAAAAATACTTGCAGAACAACTCGTTCCATGACTCAGGAGAATGATCAGCTTTCAAATGCTCCCACCTGAACAATCGTGACTGCAGGATAGGGAAGAATAATCATAATAAATAGCCACCACCAAGAACAACAACAAAACCTTCTCGTGACTGAGGGAAAGACGAACTGGCACACATCCACGTGCTTACTTGTGTTAGAAGAAGAACATGGTTTCCCAGACTGTAGGCTACAAGCAAGCTCAGTTACGAAACCGACAACCATGTCTTGCTATGCCCAAGGCATTAACTTCCTCAACCACTCTTTTGGAAGAATTGAATGATTGAGGGCAGAGGAAAAAATAGTAGTTGAGGGTTTATGGGTTTCCCCATTGACATCTGGTCTCACCTTATGGGTCATGATTTTGACTAAATCCCCTCCCTATTCCTTGTGAAATCATGCCCCCATCTCTCACATTTCAGTTCATAGCTAGATGTGGTATTTTATTAAATTGCATTTTTACATAGTGACTTCAAAATATAATGTGCTTGAATTAGCACTATATCCATCGGCATCAACCTTGATCATTGATACACAAAACACCAAATCAATTGCAAGGCCTTGGCCTTGAGCTCCTCGTCATGATTTCAAATACAATATATACATCATGTACAATTTCAATACCATGGGGTCAAAACCGGGGTGTTACATTTAACTTCATATTACTTTGTCTTTGACTTTGTAAATTTATCCATATAATCTAAACTTTTTAATATTGCTACTAAATTTATGCATATAATCTAAACTTTTTAATATTGCTACTAAATTTATGCATATAATCTAAACTTTTTAATATTGCTACTAAATTTATCTATTAATTATTTCATTACAAATTACACAACATACTTTGACTTCATATTACTTTGTCTTTGACTTTGCATATTTGTGGATATAACCTAAACTTTTTTAATATTGCTACTAAATTTATCTAATAATTATTTCATTACAAATTATTTAGCTGAAATGTTATTGGTTGAAACTTTGAACATATTGTCGTACTACCAACAGAGCTCTTGTGAAGAAGTGCGGTGATTTAATGTTTGGCAACAAATGTAACACCTTGGTTTCGACCCCATGGTATTGAAATTGTACATGATGTATATATTATATTTAAATCATGGCAAGGAGATCAAGGCCACGTCCCTGCCATCGATTTGGTGTTTTGTGTATAGGTGATCAAGGTTGATACCTATTGTTATAGTGTTAGTCAAGCACAACATATTTTGAGATATCATGTAAATATACAATTTAATAAAATACCACAGCTTGCTATGCACTGCAACGTAAGAGATGGGGGCATGATTTCACAAGGAATGGGGAGGGGAGTTAGTCAAACTCCTTAGCCATAGGGTGAGACCAGATGTCAATGGGGAAACGCATAAACCCTCAGCGACCTTTTTGTCCTATGTCCTCAATCATTCAATTCTTCCAGAAGATTGGTTGAGGCAGTTAATGCCTTGGGAAATAGGAGGTATGGCAGTCAATTCTGTGACTGAGCCAGTGTGCAGTCTGAGCAAGTCTGCAGCATGGGGAAGCCGTGTTCTTACTTCTGAATCAAGTAAGCACATGGATGTGTGCCAGTATGTCTTTCCGTTAATTAGGAAAGGTTTTGTTGTTCCTCAGCGTTCATTGTTGATCATTCACAAGTCGCGGAACGGGTTAGCATTTTTACATGTGACAGTGTGGTATGAGACCTTGTTTCTTTGTGTTACAGAATGAATCCCTTTGTTGTTGTGTCTCCCTATTGTTTGTTTTTATGTGCACTTTGGTTTGGGTCTGAACTGTATGCAAGAATTAGGAGTGCAAGAGACGCCGAATGGGATTGACAAACCTAATGCATAGAGGAACCTCACGAAAAGATAAGAGTGACTGGTGAATCTTCACTACACACCCTAAAGAGCGCTGGAAGGGAAGACATATCCCAAGGGACTTTGTAGCAGAGAAGGGGATTCTCCCTTGTGTTGGGGTGCAAGTAATGTGGATGCCAGGCTAGATAGATCGTGTGGAGGTGTCCCTAGCTCTTGAATGAGCCACTAGCTTAGCCATTCTTCCTTTCCACTGCCTTAGAAGCCCATGAAACCCAAAGGAGATTGGCTTGGTTGACAGCTTGTGAAACCCAATTTTATATTGGCTTGGTTGATAGCTTGTGAAACCCAATTTTATATTGGCTTGGTTGACAGCTTGTGAAACCCAATTTTATATTGGCTTGGTTGGGAAGCATGATAAACGCAATTGGATCTTGGATTATCTGAGCAACCTGATAAACCCAACTGGTAGTTGGTTTGGATGTGTCTTGTTGTGCATTTGGCCATGTATGATCCTTGGCTGGACAACCTGATAAACCCAACTAGCTGACTTAGATGAATAGCCTATGAAACCCAACAGTGAGATCGCTTGGATATGTATCATGTGAAACCCATCTATTGGTTGGCTTGGTTGGTCCTTAATGTGAATGTTGGCTTGACTGTGTGCAGTCTGATAAACCCAATTGTTAGCAGGCTTGGTTGTGTAGCCTGATAAACCCAACAGTGTATTGGCTTGTTTTTCTGTAGCCTGATAAACCCAACTGTGTGTTGGCTTGGTTGGACAGTCTGATAAACCCAATTGTAGGTTGGCTTAACTGTGTTTGATGTGATCTGGCTCTGCGTGAGTCTGATGTTCCCTAGTTCCTTGTGGAAGTCATGCCCAACTCGTGGGTGGAATTTGTGTTGAGAGATTAATGAACAAAACTGGCCTATGGTTGGGTGGAATGTTGCAATGACATAGTTAGTTACATGACAGCTTCATCTTCAAGATAAGTATTCTCTGTTTGTTAATTCTGCAATGTATTTTCTTATGGATATGTAGATTATGTTGAATGCTTATTAATTATTGAAGTATATTTTATTGTTGTTACATGTCCCTAAAATTGCATCTGTTTATGCCTTTCATCTTACACTGCATTTTTCTTATGATTGTGTAGGCTAGAAGCCTAGTTACAGGGTCAGAAATGCGATTATCTTCAGGTAAGATGTGTTTTTATGCACTCTCGGATCCGCCTGCGAAAGGAGGAAGGAGGAAGGAGGAAGGAGGAAAAATTAGAGAAAGGCAAGGAAGAATGTTGGTTTCCACACCGCAGGATCCACCTGCGAAGGGCAGAATGAGGGAGGTGGAAGACAAAAAGCAGAAATAAAAATGAAGCTAAGTGTTAGGTTTTCATGATCCAAAGTCTTCCTGCGGAAATGCTGAAGGCGGATAGCGGAAGGTCAAGTCGAGAAAGCGAGAGACCGAAGGATAAAGGTAAGCGATGGTTGATTTTTCGATTCCCAAAGTCCGCTTACAGAAAGATGGAAGGTAGAAAGCGGAAGGAAGAACATGGTCAAAGGATTCCGTCATGTTTCAAGTTTTCGATTCCTGAAGTCTTCACTGTGGAAGGTGAAAAGCGGAATGCGAAAGGACGGAAGGAGGAAGCTGGAAAGCGGAAGTCGAAAAGGTCAGTTCAGCGCATAAATAACTTTCCTGGTTGAAGAGTGGATCTGTAAGCTGTAGATCGAGTTTATAGTGGTTTCTAAGCCTAAGAATGAATGGTAAAGGATGTTACATGACCCATGACTGTGTTAAATAGAAATGAACAAGAAGTTTTAAATTATTTTGCATATCAGTCAGGTGTATGGGAACCGGGTTCATGGACATCGTGGTATTAGAGAGTAGTTGTGGTCGCACTTCTCCCTCAAGGAGGGAGGGGATGTGACAATAGAGCTCTAGTGAAAAAGTGTAGTTATTTAATGTTTCATTTAATGCTGGTGCTTATGTGTAAGGTTCAGCTCAACACCCATCTTTCAACTTTTCAAGCAGAGCTTTCAAGGTCCACGATGCTACATTGCCCTTCACCAACACCCCTTTATTGCCTCTCCATTCATCCTTGCTTCACTTCTCCATTCCAAATTACATTTGCTTTGCTAGTGCTGGTACAGATGCTAGATATTGATCATGAGTCAAGAGGATAACTTGTTGATTCAACAGAAGATGGGAGAATCTATGTCTGGACAACTTGGTGAATCTACAAAAGATGGCAGAAGGTTGTGTAAGATGTTGCATATAAACAGGTATGTCTAGTTATGAGTAGTGATTTTTTATGTTGAAATCAAAATGCTATGAGCATCACCCAAAGATCCCAATGCATGCATATCTTGTTGAACTCTTATGTCTTTTGTGAAAAAATCACCACTAGCTCTATATGTGAAATTGTCATGGACCTACACATAAACATAAAAGAACAAGGTTATTTAACATCAATTTCCATTTTAAGTATGCATGTCATGTGATTGATATTATTATATTTTTAACCATGGGAATAACAATCTCTCAAGACTACATCCAATAGCCCGCAACAGCCGGTAAAACAGATATACCAATAACTTGTGACTTAGCAGGGACCGGGACCTCCTGAAGCTCCAAGGAGAAAACACATGTTATTAACCATTAAACCCACTCAAGTGCTCTTTAATTGATATTATTTAAAACAAAATGCTAAATAAGTGAAAGTCATTACACATATATATTTCTAAACATATATGTTTCCTATTTTATGCAATGGGGGCAACCTTACGATTCTCCTAACTAATTCAAAACTCAATGTTGCTCTAAATTCAAAACTCAATATCGCTCTACTGATGGTAAACATTTAATAACTCATTTTTCAATTCATCATTGCTGGAATTTAATGGTTGAACAATTGAATATTGTATTTTTCTAGTGCCCTAGAGAGCAGCAATTCAATGTGGGAATACAATTTATATATTTATAATGCTAGAAGAATGAACCATTTTTCAAATTCCAAACATTGAAAATGTATTATATAAGAACGTTGCTCAAATATTATACATACTACAAATATAGGATTCAAATTAGCTAATAATACAAAAAATTGCCACTATTTTTGTTGGGACAAAAATATGGAGTTACATCCTTGAATGTTTCGTTGTCCTAAGTTTGTACCGATCTTCATGAAATTGGTCTTGCATTAATTTCCTTGCACGACCAATTATAAGGAGAACATAACAATGCGGCAAATTGTAAGCAAGAGTGGTATCTTAGTGCCAAGCATGAGAACCTGAAATTAAATATCAATCTTTATAATATGTAACATATATCAGAGCTATAGCCTACAACTTATAAGCATTAATACATTGTAGTGTAGCGAGTCACGTTATCATGCAAGTTGAAAATTGTAGCAACATTGTAAAAAGTTGAATGTAGGACTGAAACAATAAAAAATAGTTGTAGCAACAGTTATTGGCTTGAGAATGTACTCATGTATATTATGCAGTGTTCAATTCATTGTTAATTATGCACCAGTCGTAAATAGCAAAGCTGACAATAACGTTTCAAGCAGCCTATCCTAGGCAGGCTGGGTAATAAGACCCAAGTCTATAAATGTGCAACAATTGAAAACAATTACAAATTCAAATGGCTATTGTAAAACATTTGAAATAGTCAAACAATTTTTAGTCAATATGAAAACTAATTGTTATTCCACGTTAATTCAATATACACTGCGTTGAGTTATGTCAGAGTTTCAACTCAACAGGCAGAAGGTGATGTTACTAGAAGACTATGGTGGTAGAAGGTGATGCAGGAGAAGACTATTGGGGCAGAAGGTGATGCTACCAGAAGACTTTGGCTGCAGAAGGTGATGTTACGAGAAGACTATGGCGGCTTTTAGCTAAACACGTAGAAGGTGGTGACAGGTGTTATGAAAAAGACCATGGCAGCGATGTGATGAGAAGACTGTGGCACTGACCCGGATGAAGCAGATTCATTGGGATAAGTTTAAACAGCTCAATATTAATTATCAATTCAATGCCCAGAAATCCTTCCCCGTCGCTTGGGAAATAAGATCTCCTCCAAGTGATTAAATAAATTAAAATAAATGAAAAAAAATAAAAAGACTGATTCTCTAAAGCATAGTTAGGAAAATTGTAATAAATTTTTTAGTCAAAGCACGAAGTAATAGTAGTTGACCAGAGATCGATTAAGATATATACAGGAAGGTATAACTTGGAAGGCTACAGAGCAGCAAGTCCTTGCCAAGATGTGATAGAGATGATAGCTATAAGGTGTGGCAGATGATATTTACAATATGTAATAGTTCTGTGATTGTTAACCGACCATACTTGTGATGGTACCTCATTATATATGTAATAAAACTATATATTCATTAATGAATTCTTGTAACTGTTTTCACCTTGAACTTTTCACATTACTTGAGAGTTGGAAAACCCAATGATTTAAGGAAATGTGTGACTGAGTTCTTGATTAATTATGGGTAAGTCTATATGCAATTGACCCTATTCTTTCAAGCACTTCAAAAGGCCCACAATATCTAGGTGACGACTTGGCACAACTTCCAAACTTCAAGGAACTCTTCATTGGCCTAACTCTAAGATAAACATGGTCCCCTACACTAAACTCTCTTTGCACTCTATGCTTGTCTACATAGCTTTTCTATCTATCTTGGGTTGCCTTCAGGTTCTGCCTGATATTTGCAACCTCTTGCTCCATTTCCTTGGGAAATTCTGGAGCAAGCACAATCCTGTTCATTGGTTTAACCCAAGTTACTGGTGTCCTACACCTTTTTTCCATACAAAGCTTCGTATGGACTCATTACCAATGATGCTTGCTGTCCATTATTACATGCAAATTCTACCAAGTGTAAATAATCCTCCCACTTGGATGGTTTGTCCATAACATACATGTGGAGCACGTCTTCAAGCACCCAATTTACTTTCTCTGTTTTCCCATCATTATAAGGATGGTAGGCAGTGTTGAAGTTCAACTTCGTACCCAAATCTGTAAATAGACCCTTCCAAAAATTGGAAGTGAACTTGGTATCCCTGTCAGAGATTATTGCCTTAGGAAATCCATGCAATCTGAAAATATCCTTCATGAATATTTTTGCAATGGCATCAGCCTTATAACTGGAGTTGACTGATACAAAATGTGATGCCTTTGTCAATTTGTCAATCACAACCATGATGGAATCATGTTGTCTCATAGTCATTGGAAATCCTGTAATAAAATCCATGGAAATAACTTCCCATTTCCATTCTGGGACTGGAAAAGGCTGCAATAACCCTGCTAGGTGTTGATGCTCAACCTTCACCTACTGACATTTCATGCACTTAGAAATATACTCAACAATATCCTTTTTCATTCTTGGCCATAAATACTGCTTTCTGGTTGTAGCAATAGTTTTCTGATATCCCGGGAGACCAGAATATGGAGCTTGTTGGATTTCATCCATAACAATTCTCCTGTCAAGTCTGCTACATTTGTAATATAAATTATGTTCTTATAGGTAATAATTTCATCTTCTTCCAATTTATATCCCTCATACTTCTTTTAAAGACTTTGCTAATGCAACTTGTCATTTATTTGCACATACATTTCATCCTCGGTAGTATGATTAACAATATGTTCCCTCAAATATGGTTGGAAAATACTAAGATATGCCGCATGCATTTCATGCACCTTCCTGCTGAGTGCATTAACTACTTTATTTTATTTTCCTTTTATGTGTTTGATTTCAAAATCAAAATAACACAGAAACTCTAGCCATTTGGCTTGCCTAGCATTTAACATTGGCTGATCAAACAAGTACTTCAGACCACATTGGTCTGTCCTTAGCTAAAACTTTCTTCCCATTAAGTAATTCCTCCACATCTTGAGAGCATGTACTATGGCTGCGAGTTCTAAATCATGAGTAGCATAGTTCTTCTCATGCTCCTTCAACTTTCTTGACTCATATCATACCACGTGGTTGTTTTGCATAAGAACTCCTCCAAGTACTTGATTGCATGCATCAGTAAACACCACAAAGTATTTTTCTAGTTCTGCAACTTCAGAATGGGTGCACTTGTAAAAAGATTCTTCAACTACTTGAAGCTCTTCTCACATCTCTCTGTCCATTCAAAATTTATCCCCTTCTTTTGCAAAGAAGTGATTAAGTGTGCAACCTTGGAGAATCCTTCAATGAACCTCCTATAGTATCCTGCACTGTCCCATAAAACATCTCACATCTGTCACATTTCTTGGAGTTGGCCAATTCATGATGGCCTTAATCTTTTTAGGGTCCATCGATATTTGTTCATTTGAGATAATGTGACCCAAATAATGAATTATGTATTTATAAAAGTATCATTTGCTCAACTTTGCATACAACTTATGGTCCCTTATCAATTGCAAGGTTAGTATCAAATGTTCTTCATGCTCTTCCTCATTCTTAGAATAAACAAGAATGTCATCAAGGACAACAAGAACAAAATTTTCCAAATACTTGCTAAAAACACTATTCATGAGACACATTAATGTATTTGGTGCATTTGTGAGACCAAATGGTACCACTACAAACTCATAGTGTCCATACCTTGTTCTGAAGTTTGTCTTATGAATATCTTCATCCTTGATTCTTACTTGATGGTAACCAAACCTCAAGTCAATCTTGGAAAATACGTTTGCTCCTCTCATTTGATTAAAAAAGGTCATCAATTCGAGGTAAATGGTATTTATTCTTCACAATAACCTTGTTCAACTGTCTGTAATCAATACACAACCTGAGTGTACCATATTTATTTTTCACAAACAGAACTGGTGCTCCCCAAGGGGATACACTTGGAATATATACTTCTTTCCAAACAACAATTGCAGCTGCATCTTCAGCTCTAGCAATTCTGGTGTGCTCATCCTATAGGGTGTCTTAGACACTGATGCTGCTCCAAGAACAAGGTCAAATGTAAAATCAATGTCTCTCTTTGGAGGAAGTCTTGGAATCTCATCATGAAAAACATCCCTAAATTTTTCCAATACATGAAAGTACTCCAACCTAGGAGTTTCATTCTCTATTGCATCCAAAACATGGGATACATACAATATACAACATTTCTTACATAACTTCTTCAGCTACATTGCTGAAATATACCTAACAGAAATCACCCTTGGAATGCCTCTTACAACTCTTGAGTTCCCTTATTCATCCACACATTCAAAATTATTATTGTAACAGTCAAGCTTAACTTTGTCTACTTCTAACCAGTCCATTCCAATGAGAATATCATAGGAACGAAGTGGAAAAACATTCAAGTTTTCATAAATGACTAACCCATCCAGACTAATGGACATTTCTCTACCAATTCACTAACTTTTATCTTAGATCTAGTGGCTAGCTGAACTAACCATGATTTACTATGATTTAACTTCTTAAAAGCACAAATCTCAACAATTCTAGGAGTGATATAATTGTGGGTAGATCCAAGGTCAATCAAAACAGAACAAGATTTCTCAGCAATATTACCCTTAAATTCAACCATAGTTGTCTGATGATCTTCTTGGCGGTCCTCTAGTGCTGCATAAAGTCTAGGGACAGTCCTTGCTACTTGACCCACTGTTTCAGCTCCTTGGATGTTGTGAGCTTCCCTTACATACCCATTCTCAAGCAAACAATTCATGTGCATGTGGTTTTCTCCATATCTCCAACACTAGAGTGGTTCTGTGATCTCTTTTGGATCTCTTGGCTTGTCTCCCATACGCTGGCTCCCTTAGTCATAGCTTGTGATGGCTGCCTTTGCTGATTTTGGAAGTGACAAGGTTTGAAACCTTTCTTCCTCTAGTCAAAATTCTCATTCTTCTTGTCCTTCCGTGCCTTATGGATATCATGTTTGTTTATGTTTTGATCATAACAATACTTGGCCTTCCATATAGCCTCTTCTAGAGTTCTAGGTTCATCAAAGTTAATTCTGTCTTTGTAAGATTGAAGTAACCCACTCAGAAAAAGGTGAATTTTCACTTTATCATCCTTGATGTACCTGAAATACCTCAACAACTCCAAGAATTTGTTTGCATATTCTTCCATGGTTAGTTGTCCCAATTTCAGCTCATGGAACTCTTTGATGTTATTATCATAGTGCCTGTCATAGAGGTACTTCTGCTTGAAATAAATCTTGAACTGCTTCCACACGATATTTCTTTCATTGATCTTCTTCACTTGCCTGAGGTGCTTCCACCATATAGATGCTCTTCCATTCATATTGAAGATGGATACTCTTGCCTTCATATTTCCAGAGTAGTCTTGGACTTGGAAATATTTCTTCATCCCAAGAAGCCAAGCTTCAACTTCTTGACCAGACTTTATCTCACCATTAAAGGTAGGAGGCCTTTCCTTCTTAAATTTGTCATGTAAACTGTTTTGGTAACGCCTCTTCCTCTTATCCCTGTGAAATGAAGAGCTTGAACCCCCAATGGATCCTTCAAAGTTAGAAGATCCACTAGAATACCTCTTTCTTCTTTAGGCACTGCTCTTACTTCCTTACGGATTCACTACCCGATGCCCAGAGTTCATATGCCTCTGGATGTCTGTTAAACTCTACAACATGGATGCATTCAACTGATTCTTCTCTTCCCGAGCTTTAATCATTCTTTCATTATCTTCTCTATAACTTTGCATCTCCACCCTTAGGCTTTTCATGGTGGCTGCAAAATCTGGGGGAGTATCTTGATATCTTCTTCCATTGGATTCTGTTTCAGCATTTCCAACTTCAATGTTTTCTTCCATTGCATCTGTCTCGTTCCCATAGGGATCATGTGTATCATCCATGTTGTAGGTTCTCATGGTCTAGCCACAAACAATCTTTTCCAAACTATATGACGACTCTACAAAATGTGTTAATAAGCACCATTGTTAGACAATCTCAGAATTCAAAAATCACTTACTAACTGTCCACTGCAGGTGTAGACGCCATCGAGATCATGGCAGAACCATATGTATGACCAAGGTGAATTTCATAAATAAAAGAACAAGGAGGGTAAAAGGGCGTTGAGTGGCGAAAATGGGAACTAATCGCCACAAAGGAGAGTTGAGATCAACGGACGAGGTTGATCCTCAAGCAGATCAACGACTAACAGCGATTTCACTGGGAGAACTAGCGCAAACAAAGAAAATTTTGATGTGTGTGATATTTCAAGAAACTCACTTTAATTTATGTGAGGTCCACCGTTGATCCAGATCCAATGGTTGTTAGTTCATTTCGTTGATGGACTAGCAAGTGAGTTAATAGCAGGGGTTGGGCATGAAACCTTTATGTAATTGGGTTCACCATCATTTGGAAGTCCACCCTTTTACAAGAGTTTCCTGAGACATTGGTCCTATTAGTTAGATTTACCAGTTTAGCACTCTATCTTGTTGTAGCTTTCTCTCTGCAACTTTTTAACTCATCCCATTTAGTCCCAATGTTGTAACCAATAGCTTTGAAAACTATTCACTTGGCCCATCTAGGCCCAATGTTGCAACCATTAGCTTTGATACCACAATGTCACATCCTCGATGCTCTGATACCACAATGTCAAGTCCCCGACGCTCTGATACCAAAATGTCATGTACCCACCCCTCTAAGGGAGGAACGTGACTCATTATTCTCTCTCTGATACCACAATGTGGTGTACCCGCTACTCTTATATACCGCGATGTCCATACACCTGACTGATATGCGGAATAATTTAAAAATTCTTATTTATTTATCTTTAACACAGTCATGGGTCATGTAACATACTTTAAAAATTCATGCTTAAGCATAAACATCACTGTATCAGTCGATCTTCCCTTTCCAGATCCACTCTGTAACCAGAAAGGTCATTTTCACATTGAACTGACCTTTCCAAATTTCGCCTTCTATCCTTTTGCCTTCCGCCTTCCACAGTGTGGAATTCGAAATCCAGAAACTTGAAAATATGACGGAATCATTTGACCACATTCCGCCTTCTGCCTTTTCGTAGGAGGACTTCGGGAATCAGAAACTCATCCATCGCTTACATTTATCCTTCGGTATTCTGCTTTTTGACTTTCGCATTTCGTGGGAGGATCCTGGGGTGCGGAAAACCAACAACACGATACATTTACCTGTTCACTTTCCGCTTTCTTCCTTCTGCATTCTGCATTTCGTAGGCAGACACCGGATCGCAGAAAACCAACACTTAGGCTCATTTCGATTTCTACTTTCTGATTTATGCCTCCTGCCTTCCTCCTTCCCTAGATGTATTCTGGGGTGCGGAAACCAACATTATTCCTTGTCTTTTTCCCATTTTTCCTCCTTCTGCCTTCCAACTTACGCCTTCCGCAGGTGGATCCAAGAGTGCCTAAAAACACATATTATCTTAAGATAGATGCATTTATGACCCTGTAACCAGGCTTCTAGCCTCCACGATCATAAGCAAAATGTTGTGGAAATACAAGGCATAAACAAATGCAAATGCCGAGACATTTAATCAACAGTAAAATCTACTTAATTCATTCATAAGCATTCTACATAATCAGTACATTCATAAGCAAATACATTGCAAAAATAACACAACAGAGAATACTTATCTTGAAGATTAAGTTGTCCCGCAACTAGCTATGTTGCTGCAACGTTCCACCCAACCATAGGCCAGTTGTGTTCATTAATATCTCAACACAACTGCCACCCCTGAGCTGGGCATGAATTCCACAAGGAACTAGGGAACACAGGGTCACAAATAGCCAGACACATCAAACACAGTCAAGCCAACCTTCAGTTGGGTTTATCAAACTCTCCATCCAAGCTAACAAACAGTTGGGTTTATTAAGCTGTAGGAAATAACCCAATACACTGCTGGGTTTATCAGGCTACATAGCCAAGACATCTATCAGTTGGGTTTATCAGACTGCACATAGTCAATCCAACGTTCACACTAAGGACCAGTTAAGCCAACAAATGGGTTTAACAGGCTACACAACCAAGCCATCTTACTGTTGGGTTTCACAGGCTATTCATGCAAGCCAAAATTCACAGTTTGGTTTATTAGGATGTCCATCCAAGGATCACACATGGCCAAATTCACAATTAGACACAGCCAAGCCAACTACCAGCTAGTTTTATCAGGCTGCTCAGCCAAGCCAATATCCAACTGGGCTTATCAGGCTGCCCATCCAAGACAATATACAATTGGGTTTCACAGGTTGTCAGCCAAGCCAACTACTAGCTAGTTTTATAAGGCTGCTCAGCAAAGCCAAGATCCAACTGGGCTTATTAGGTTTCCCAACCAAGCCAATATACAATTGGGTTTCACAGGCTGTTAGCCAAGCCAATATCCTTTGGTTTCACAAGATTTTAAGGCAGTGGAAAGAAGAATGGCTAAGCTAGTGGCTCATTCAAGAGCTAGGGACACCTCCACAATATATATTTGTCCTGGAATCCACAATATCTACACACCCAACACAAGGAAGAATCCCCTTCTCTGCTCCACAGTCCCTCTGGCTATTCCTTCCCTTCCAGTTCTCTTTAGGGTGTACATAGAAGATTCACCATCCACTCTTATATTTTCATGAGGTTCCCCTCTGCACTAGGTTTATTAATCCTATTCAGCGTCTCTTCCACTCCTAAGTCTTGCATACAGTTTAGACCCAAACCAGGGTGCACATCACAACAAACCACAAGGAGACACAGCAACACAAGGCTCCACTCCATAACACAAACGACCAGGTTTGCATACAACTTTATAGTTCAGAATAACATTGCAACCCATCAACCAGGGTCTTGGTAAAGAAAAATACTTGCAGAAGAACTCGTTCCATGACTCAGGAGAATGATCAGCCTTCAAATGCTCCCACCTGAACAATCGTGACTGCAGGATAGGGAAGAATAATCATAATAAACATCCACCACCAAGAACAACAACAAAACCTTATCGTGACTGAGGGAAAGACGAACTGGCACACATCCACGTGCTTACTTGTGTTAGAAGAAGAACACGGTTTCACAGACTGTAGGCTACAAGCAAGCTCAGTTACGAAACCGACAACCATGTCTTTCTATGCCGAAGGCATTAACTTCCTCAACCACTCTTTTGGAAGAATTGAATGATTGAGGGCAGAGGAAAAAATAGTAGTTGAGGGTTTATGGGTTTCCCCATTGACATCTGGTCTCACCTTATGGGTCATGATTTTGACTAAATCCCCTCCCTATTCCTTGTGAAATCATGCCCCCATCTCTCACGTTTCAGTTCATAGCTAGATGTGGTATTTTATTAAATTGCATTTTTACATAGTGACTTCAAAATATAATGTGCTTGAATTAGCACTATATCCATCGGCATCAACCTTGATCATTGATACACAAAACACCAAATCAATTGCAAGGCCTTGGCCTTGAGCTCCTCGTCATGATTTCAAATACAATATATACATCATGTACAATTTCAATACCATGGGGTCAAAACCGGGGTGTTACATTTAACTTCATATTACTTTGTCTTTGACTTTGTAAATTTATCCATATAATCTAAACTTTTTAATATTGCTACTAAATTTATGCATATAATCTGAACTTTTTAATATTGCTACTAAATTTATCTATTAATTATTTCATTACAAATTACACAACATACTTTGACTTCATATTACTTTGTCTTTGACTTTGCATATTTGTGGATATAACCTAAACTTTTTTAATATTACTACTAAATTTATCTAATAATTATTTCATTACAAATTATTTAGCTGAAATGTTATTGGTTGAAACTTTGAACATATTGTCGTACTAGCGACAGAGCTCTTGTGAAGAAGTGCAGTGATTTAATGTTTGGCAACAAATGTAACACCTCGGTTTTGACCCCATGGTATTGAAATTGTACATGATGTATATATTATATTTAAATCATGGCAAGGAGCTCAAGGCCACATCCCTGTCATCAATTTGGTGTTTTGTGTATAGGTGATCAAGGTTGATACCTATTGTTATAGTGTTAGTCAAGCACAACATATTTTGAGATATCATGTAAATATACAATTTAATAAAATACCACAGCTTGCTATGCACTGCAACGTAAGAGATGGGGGCATGATTTCACAAGGAATGGGGAGGGGAGTTAGTCAAACTCCTCAGCCATAGGGTGAGACCAGATGTCAATGGGGAAACGCATAAACCCTCAGCTACCTTTTTGTCCTATGTCCTCAATTAGTCAATTCTTCCAGAAGATCGGTTGAGGCAGTTAATGCCTTGGGAAATAGGAGGTATGGCAGTCAATTATGTGACTGAGCCAACGTGCAGTCTGAGCAAGTCTGCAGCATGGGGAAGCCATGTTCTTACTTCTGAATCAAGTAAGCACATGGATGTGTGCCAGTATGTCTTTCCCTTAATCAAAAAAGGTTTTGTTGTTCCTCAGCGTTCATTGTTGATCATTCACAAGTCGCGGAATGGGTTAGCGTTTTTACGTGTGACAGTGTGGTATGAGACCTTGTTTATTTGTGTTACAGAATGAATCCCTTTGTTGTTGTGTCTCCCTATTGTTTGTTTTTATGTGCACTCTGGTTTGGGTCTGAATTGTATGCAAGAATTAGGAGTGCAAGAGACGCCGAATGGGATTGACAAACCTAATGCATAGAGGAACCTCACGAAAAGATAAGAGTGACTGGTGAATCTTCACTGCACACCCTGAAGAGCGCTGGAAGGGAAGACATAGCCCAAGGGACTTTGTAGCAGAGAAGGGGATTCTTCCTTGTGTTGGGGTGCAGGTAATGTGGATGCCAGGCTAGATAGATCGTGTGGAGGTGTCCCTAGCTCTTGAATGAGCCACTAGCTTAGCCATTCTTCCTTTCCACTGCCTTAGCAGCCCATGAAACCCAAAGGAGATTGGCTTGGTTGATAGCTTGTGAAACCCAATTTTATATTGGCTTGGTTGATAGCTTGTGAAACCCAATTTTATATTGGCTTGGTTGACAGCTTGTGAAACCCAATTTTATATTGGCTTGGTTGGGAAGCATGATAAACGCAATTGGATCTTAGATTATCTGAGCAACCTGATAAACCCAACTGATAGTTGGTTTGGATGTGTCTTGTTGTGCATTTGGCCATGTATGATCCTTGGCTGGACAACCTGATAAACCCAACTAGCTGACTTAGATGAATAGCCTATGAAACCCAACAATGAGATCGCTTGGATATGTATCATGTGAAACCCATCTATTGGTTGGCTTGGTTGGTCCTTAATGTGAATGTTGGCTTGACTGTGTGCAGTCTGATAAACCCAATTGTTAGCAGGTTTGGTTGTGTAGCCTGATAAACCCAACAGTGTATTGGCTTGTTTTTCTGTAGCCTGATAAACCCAACTGTGTGTTGGCTTGGTTGGACAGTCTGATAAACCCAATTGTAGGTTGGCTTAACTGTGTTTGATGTGATCTGGCTTTGCATGAGTCTATTGTTCCCTAGTTCCTTGTGGAAGTCATGCCCAACTCGTGGGTGGAATTTGTGTTGAGAGATTAATGAACAAAACTGGCCTATGGTTGGGTTGAATGTTGCAGCGACATAGCTAGTTACATGACAGCTTCATCTTCAAGATAAGTATTCTCTGTTGTGTTAATTCTGCAATGTATTTTCTTATGGATATGTAGATTATGTTGAATGCTTATTAATTATTGAAGTAGATTTTATTGTTGTTACATGTCCCTAAAATTGCATCTGTTTATGCCTTTCATTTTACACTGCATTTTTCTTATGATTGTGTAGGCTAGAAGCCTAGTTACAGGGTCAGAAATGCGATTATCTTAAGGTAAGATGTGTTTTTATGCACTCTCGGATCCACCTGCGAAAGGAGGAAGGAGGAAGGAGGAAAAATTAGAGAAAGGCAAGGAAGAATGTTGGTTTCCACACCCCAGGATCCACCTGCGAAGGGCAGAACGAGGGAGGTGGAAGACAAAAAGCAGAAATAAAAATGAAGCTAAGTGTTAGGTTTTCATGATCCAAAGTCTTCCCACGGAAATGCTGAAGGCGGATAGTGGAAGGTCGAGTCGAGAAAGAGAGAGACCGAAGGATAAAGGTAAGCGATGGTTGATTTTCCGATTCCCAAAGTCTGCTTACAGAAAGACGGAAGGTAGAAAGCAGAAGGAAGAACATGGTCAAAGGATTCCGTCATGTTTCAAATTTTCGATTCCCGAAGTCTTCACTGTGGAAGGTGAAAAGCGAAATGCAAAAGGACGGAAGGAGGAAGCCGGAAAGCGGAAGTCGAAAAGGTCAGTTCAGTGCAGAAATAACTTTCCTGGTTGAAGAGTGGATCTGTAAGCTGTATATCGAATTTATAGTGGTTTCTAAGCCTAAAAATGAATGGTAAAGGATGTTACATGACCCATGACTGTGTTAAATAGAAATGAACAAGAAGTTTTAAATTATTCTGCATATCAGTCAGGTGTATGGGCACCGGGTTCATGGAGATCGTGGTATTAGAGAGTAGTTGTGGTCGCACTTCTCCCTCAAGGAGGGAGGGGATGTGACAATAGAGCTCTAGTGAAAAAGTGTAGTTATTTAATGTTTCATTTAATGCTGGTGCTTATGTGTAAGGTTCATCTCAACGCCCATCTTTCAACTTTTCAAGCAGAGCTTTCAAGGTCCACGATGCTACATTGCCCTTCACCAACACCCCTTTATTGCCTCTCCATTCATCCTTGCTTCACTTCTCCATTCCAAATTACATTTGCTTTGCTAGTGCTGGTACAGATGCTAGATATTGATCATGAGTCAAGAGGATAACTTGTTGATTCAACAGAAGATGGGAGAATCTCTGTCCGGACAACTTGGTGAATCTACAAAAGATGGCAGAAGGTTGTGTAAGATGTTGCATATAAACATGTATGTCTAGTTATGAGTAGTGATTTTTTATGTTGAAATCAAAATGCTATGAGCATCACCCAAAGATCCCAATGCATGCATATCTTGTTGAACTCTTATGTCTTTTGTGAAAAAATCACCACTAGCTCTATATGTGAAATTGTCATGGACCTACACATAAACATAAAAGAACAAGGTTATTTAACATCAATTTCCATTTTAAGTATGCATGTCATGTGATTGATATTATTATATTTTTAACCATGGGAATAACAATCTCTCAAGACTACATCCAATAGCCCGCACCAGCTGGTAAAACAGATATACCAATAACTTGTGACTTAGCAAGGACCGGGACCTCCTGAAGCTCTAAGGAGAAAACACATGTTATTAACCATTAAACCCACTCAAGTGCTCTTTAATTGATATTATTTAAAACAAAATGCTAAATAAGTGAAAGTCATTACACATATATTTCTAAACATATATGTTTCCTATTTTATGCAATGGGGGCAACCTTACGATTCTCCTAACTAATTCAAAACTCAATGTTGCTCTAAATTCAAAACTCAATGTCGCTCTACTGATGGTAAACATTTAATAACTCATTTTTCAATTCATCATTGCTGGAATTTGATGGTTGAACAATTGAATATTGTATTTTTCTAGTGCCCTAGAGAGCAGCAATTCAATGTGGGAATACAATTTATATATTTATAATGCTAGAAGAATGAATCATTTTTCAAATTCCAAACATTGAAAATGTATTATATAAGAACGTTGCTCAAATATTATACATACTACAAATATAGGATTCAAATTAGCTAATAATACAAAAAATTGCCACTATTTTTGTTGGGACAAAAATATGGAGTTACATCCTTGAATGTTTCGTTGTCCTAAGTTTGTACCGATCTTCATGAAATTGGTCTTGCATTAATTTCCTTGCACGACCAATTATAAGGAGAACATAACAATGCGGCAAATTGTAAGCAAGAGTGGTATCTTAGTGCCAAGCATGAGAACCTGAAATTAAATATCAATCTTTATAATATGTAACATATATCAGAGCTATAGCCTACAACTTATAAGCATTAATACATTGTAGTGTGGCGAGTCACGTTATCATGTAAGTTGAAAATTGTAGCAACATTGTAAAAAGTTGAATGTAGGACTGAAACAATAAAAAATAGTTGTAGCAACAGTTATTGGCTTGAGAATGTACTTATGTATATTATGCAGTCTTCAATTCATTGTTAATTATGCACCAGTCGTAAATAGCAAAGCTGACAATAACGTTTCAAGCAGCCTATCCTAGGCAGGCTGGGTAATAAGACCCAAGTCTATAAATGTGCAACAATTGAAAAAAATTACAAATTCAAATGGCTATTGTAAAACATTTGAAATAGTCAAACAATTTTTAGTCAATATGAAAACTAATTGTTATTCCAAGTTAATTCAATATACAACGTAATTCGTAATTCAATATACACTGCGTTGAGTTATGTCAGAGTTTCAACTCAACAGGCAGAAGGTGATGTTACTAGAAGACTATGGTGGTAGAAGGTGATGCAGGAGAAGACTATTGGGGCAGAAGGTGATGCTACCAGAAGACTTTGGCTGCAGAAGGTGATGTTACGAGAAGACTATGGCGGCTTTTAGCTAAACACGTAGAAGGTGGTGACAGGTGTTATGAAAAAGACCATGGCAGCGATGTGATGAGAAGACTGTGGCACTGACCCGGATGAAGCAGATTCATTGGGATAAGTTTAAACAGCTCAATATTAATTATCAATTCAATGCCCAGAAATCCTTCCCCGTCGCTTGGGAAATAAGATCTCCTCCAAGTGATTAAATAAATTAAAATAAATGAAAAAAATAAAAAGACTGATTCTCTAAAGCATAGTTAGGAAAATTGTAATAAATTTTTTAGTCAAAGCACGAAGTAATAGTAGTTGACCAGAGATCGATTAAGATATATACGGGCAGGTATAACTTGGAAGGCGGCAGAGCAGCAAGTCCCTGCCAAGATGTGATAGAGATGATAGCTATAAGGTGTGGCAGATGATATTTATAATATGTAATAGTTCTTTAGTTGTTAACCCACGATACTTGTGATGGTACCTTATTATATATGTAATAAATCTATATATTCATTAATGAATTTCTGTAACCTTCCACATTATTTGAGAGTTGGAAAGCCCAAGGATTTAAGGAAATGTGTGACCGAGTTCTTGATTAATTGGGTCGTTTTTGTCAAGAGAGACGCCCATCTCTACAATCGTTAACTAAGAATTCAGTCACACGTTTTTACTTTAGCATGGGACTGTTTGTCCAGCTCCATAGGACATCGACCCTATGTCCAAAACACGTGTCTAAGAATTAAAATTCAACAATACTTGTGATACATGTTTATTTATGCATAGTTGGGCACCTCTTAGAGCAATCCAATGCTTAACCAAATCGTTGAATTCGTACTCTTTAAATTTAATGGCTGGACGTCTCCCTTTGAAGAGATCAATCCCATGCCAAGCCAAATCGTGTGACTATTACTTAAAGTAAACTTGGATGCAAAGAAGAAAGATGTTTGACTGAAATTGATTGAAGTTGCACAAGTTAGACGATCCCATGCTCAAAGAGAAATGTTTGACTGATAATATGCATTTTTAAACCTTACATGTGTGGGCATCTCTTGGTAGGTAGGTATCATGCTTAAGCATTGTATGGGTGGCATTCATTTTTGCTTACCAAACTAGCGAAGGAAACTTCTACTTGTTCACTTTTTGGCCACGTTGAGGCCATGCACAAACTGCATGCAAGTTGAGTTAGCCCATGTTACAAGGGATCCATATGGCCGTAGGTGGAGGCCATTTGCTCGATAGATATCATGCATTTCTGTCTTAATGTGGTTTTGATTGCCAGTCGGTGGAGGCCATTGTTCCATTCGCCTTTATACTTTCCTTTGCTGGTGCACATTTTGACTATTTCCAGATTATATGGAGCATACCCCTGTTCCTGGTTCATGTCTTCGTGTACACAGGTACATAAGGTAGCGTCCTAGATTGTGCCATGAGAAGCAAATCCACCAAGAGTGAACCGCGTTACGGATTCTTCGTGTCTTCGTGTATAGGTACATAAGGTAGCGTCCCAGAATAAAATCTATGTGAGTGTAAATGGGGGTAAAAGAATTGCTATAATTGGTTTAGAATACATCTGCGCTAGGTTGTTTACAAGAATTTGACATCGATATGGTCCAGTGGCAAACGAATACAACTCTAAATAAACAAGTATACAAGCCCTCGGATTCGAGCTTGATCTAGTTTTCTGTCACCATTAATTCTTTGAATACTGCATGGATATGTAAAATCTGTGAATTCTTCAGCATCAGATCTCTAAATTTTTTATGTACCAGACCTAATTGTGCCCATTTGAGATTCTATAGATGATGATGCAATACAAATGTCAAATGTAGAATGTTTTTATCCTTTTGCACCAATTCATTTCATTTTGGTATGCGCGGGTCTGATTGTATGTTTGTTTAAACAGAGTTTATAGTAAGGGTGCTGAATTTGAACCAACCTGTTGCAAGTGGGGGTACTGTAGACGAGGAGGTGTACCAAATCCTCATTCTTGACAAGTTCTGCCAAGACATTTTGTTGCCCCTGATTCATGTGAAAGACCTTCAAAAACACAAGATTATGTTGTATTTCACAATTGAGAAAGAAAGACAGACAATTCTAGATGTTCCAGCCATATACTTTGTTCAACCCACATCTGCAAACATAGAGAGAATTATATTGGATGCTTCCAGGGCTGTGTATGAGAGGTTCCATTTGAACTTGTCGTTGCTGTCTCGACCTCTTCTCGAGGAGCTTGCTGCAGGGACACTCAAATCAGCTTGCATTCACAGGATTGGTAAGGTGTACGATCAGTATCTTGAATTCATAACTCTTGAGAATGGTATGTTTTCTCTTGCCCAGCTTTCCACATATGTGCAGTTGAATGATCCCAATTGAAGTTGCATACTGATTTTATTACTGCTTTATGATGTGCATTCACTCCTGACGTAGATTGATTCAGTGAGTTGCTCCACCTCAATCCGCTGAGATGGATTCACTGAGCCGCTACGCCTCCATCCACTCATCTGCATGGAACTTACACCGAGTATATAATATGTATGTAAACATAAATCGGGCTTCTGTTTTCATGTTTTCTGCTATCTCTCAAAGGCCTGTTGGATTGAGCAACTTCATTGCATCTGGCATTTGGCAGGCTTGTTGCATTGAGCAGCTCCATTGCATCTGCAGCCTGCAGTGGACATGGCCTTTCCAAATCCAAGGACATGGTCTTTCCAAAGCCTCAACATATAGAGGTTCAACCTGCCTATATCAGCTTGTCCCTTCCCACTTCCCATATGTCAAAGGAAAAGACACATGCATCATTTTGCACACCACTTGGCATCATTTTGCACACCACTTGGCATCGTTTTGTTGCTGCTGTCTGCCGAAGAGTAAGGCGATGGGTAGGAGAAAATTGCTTTTGTTTATTTCTCTGCATTAAACAAACACTCATGTTAACAATTACCACCAAACTAATGCTAAGGGAGTAGTAATGCTAAGGGAGTAGTAGCATTAACATATATCAGTTGTTTTTTTACCAATCTCATACTGAAACTGAAACTTAGGATATTATGATGTTGAAAAACATACTCACCTCGAGAAGAGGCCAAATAAGAGGTTCAATTCTCTAATTCTCTAATTCGTTGAGAGAACGGTGGGCAAATCGGTGTTGTAATACGGTCAAATGAATGATTTTTTAAAACAACGGCTTTATACATGATTGAATAAAACTTAGGGATATAGTTGCAATTTAGGGATATAGTTGCATAAATTGTGCAGATTAATAGAATCGGTGGCAAGCCGATTCCTAGAGTCCGCAACCAGAGGGCAGGGACTAATAATAGGAAACAAACTTATTATTGACAATGGTTGTCAAGAGGGAAGAATATTCATTATGTCAATTGAAATTATAAAATGATTTATTTAACACATTTCCAAGTCTATTGAATTGCCTTTTATTGTGTGATTCTGCCCATAGTTGCCATATATACAGATGTCCAGTATTTTGTTGAGTCTGTAATTATGCCCATAGTTAGCATATACAGTCTTCTTCACACATATAAAGCAGATATATAGTCTTCTTAACATCAATGTACAACAGATCCACAATTTTTGTATACAAATAAATCCATATTCAGCTATATATACCAAAATAAAATATGGTTAACAACAAAACCAAAAGAAAAGGGAAAGACTCAAACGTGTAATCTTATTTTTATGGTTTTAGTTTATTTAATTTATGTTGTTTTATATATGCAATTCTAAATAATTTAAATTTAATTTAAGGGGACACGTTATTTTTAATATTTTATTATTATTTTTTATAAAAAACATGTATCAACTCTAGGATGAGCACTCAAGGAGTTACACATCTCTCCCCTTCAAGGAGTTACACATCTCTCCCCTACTGGACTGTAGAAAGCACCTCTTTTGTACAATTATTAATTAGTAACACTTTAGTCTTATCTAGAACATTATTTTGAGCCTACATATACTTATTAAGAATGTAGCATCCTTGTTGATATAGAAACATTACAAATGACAATTTTAATCTCGATTTCATATGCTTATATTTTGTTTTTTTAATAAAACTAAACATTTTTATAATAAAAGGTTTTACCTTTAAGATTATACTAATAAGGTTTTACCTTTCATAATGGATTTTATAATTGGTTTTTATACTAATAAGGTTTTACCTTTAGTAATGGATTTTATAAATGGTATTTAAAGTTACACAAGTTTTTTCTATTTTGAATTGAATTCTCCAATTAAAGCACAAAGCATGCTCACCACATATATGGTATATTTTATATTATATTGGGCATTACTTTGGTGAATTTAGGCCATAGCTCGACCATATTTTGGATGTACATTATTGTATTGAATTGTATCATATCAATACATGCATCTGGCCACAATAGTTTTGCTAAGTGGAACAATATTAAGCGACATATCGCAGCCTTGAGGAACCACTTTTATCTACTCGATCATTTGCATTGGGACCCACTCAACACCGTCAAGTGATAACTTACTCCGTTATCCCTGTTATCCTTCGGTGAGAGACCAAGACCCACTGAATTTTTACTCTTACGCGATCTAAAGATAACATGGATAACACCGAATTTTAATAACTTTGTACATCATGAACAATGACAATTCTTCATGGTATTTCTTGGATCCACTAATACCTGATGACAATGGTGGCCCTCTCTTCCACATGGAGTCTCTCAGAACCAACCTCCCTTCTCAGAAGTAAGTCTAATGGCAGCCATATATTCACTTAGGAAATCGCTATCTCTGTCTACGTTTTGAACGGGGGCTGCTACAATCTTTTGTTGATTTTGGTTGTTTGTTTGAGTGATAATTTGCAGGAGGGGTTCTGTCTTATCTTCTTCATTCCTCCGAATTCTATATTTTTACGCCGATAGGCATTTATATCAATGATATTTTTGGGGGATGGACTTGTTTGAGCGGATCATCAAGATCCACCAAAACATGCCAAGTGTATGACCAAGATGATTTGAATCATTTGATCTTTTAACTAACAGTTTAGAGGTTTGTTTATAAAATCAGTTAAATGTTGTTATGGAAATGGCGTCCACGTGTGGCTGATACCGGTTAAGATTGCAATGTGGCAATGTGGCAGGATGCAGCCCTTCTCGGTGGTGGAGGTTATGCTCACTAATGTAGTTGCCGTAACTGCAATCTATTGCAAATCGCAACAACCTCTCTGAGCTCGTCCTGATTATTTTCAGGCAGATTCTCTTGGAAGGCCAAGAGAAGGAAGCTCTGCAGAGATATGGAAAGGCTCTTGATCATTTGCAATCAGCTGTTCAAGTTCGGAAGGCGATGCAGATCTTAGATATAATCAGTTGGGAGACACATACTCTTTCGTCAGCTTCACTGGATTACCAACATTAGAAGATAAAAGAGATTTGGTATGCTTTAACATATTTCATGGTTGTTCACTGTAAACAAAAACTGGTATAATACTTACGTATGTGTTTAATTTTTTTGTTTGATGTGTTTTCAGGAAGTGACGAACAGCATGGGGGATGTTAAAAGGGATATCTGCGAACTGCCCAGTTTAGATCTTTCTCTTTTACCTCCTCGGGAATCAATGGCGACGGGCTCATTCTCTTTTCAACACAGAGGCTGACCCGCTGCATCTGCACAACAGTACTTCTGGGTTCCATTTTCTCCAAATATATGCTCATGTTTTTAGGTTAAGCTTTGTTGCTCGCGCTTTGTTGAACTGTTAATTTTTGTTTATGTAGAACCTGAATTCGAATCAGGGTAACATGCTTATTTTGTAGGAGAGCTGCACTGACGCATGTGGCTCTTATGTTATTTATGCACCCGTTGATATAGTGGCTATGAATGTTGTTCTCAATGGTGGTGACCAGGACTACGTGGCTCTTTTACCATCGTATTTTTCTATCTTGCCTGATGGGAGACAGTTGAGATTGGGTAACAATATCATTAATGACAAAATCTCGAGTTGTTCATTATTGACTGTGGCTTTCCATATCTTAGTTGACTCTGTGCCAACTGCCAAGTTATCTTTAGGGTCGGTTACAACTGTGAACAACCTCATATCCTGTACTGTCGACTGAATTAAGACAGCTCTCAACTGTGAAAACGCTTGAATATTGAACAAGGCGTCTGCTATTTCTCATTTTGGTTTCTGAAATGTCAAAATGCTGTCTGTGGCATATGACATTAAACCCACAAAAATAAATTGGATTTCTTACTGCAATCATAAATAGAAAGGAAAGTAAAGAGTGCACCACAAAAATAAACTAAGAGTAACCTGTTTATCCAGAATAACAATGAAGTCTTGCAACGTTGTCTTTAACATGAGCTAGAAGTTGTGGTTTGCATTCACGAGGTTCGCACTGAATATGAGAAGCAAACTGAAGGGTAAGTACCCATCATTGTTTTAATAGTTCATGTGAAGACTTAGTATGCTATCACAACAAGTCTTAGAATACAATATTGTCGATTTTGTATGCATCGCAAAGAGAATATGATAATCTACATGTTATCAACCAGGAGAGCTGCAATTGCAAAAGAGTTAACCAAATTAAAGCAGGAATAAGAAATGATTCAAAAAGGCCTTTCCTCTCCACAAACGAAAGTTAGGTGAGCTAGACTAAATATTTCCTACACAATATTTATGTTTATATTATATTAAGTACATTATTGCATGCAAGATAAGAATTGACCATCGATGTCCTAAGCACATAAATGGTGATCTGAAGTTAATGAATTTGTATTTGACCTTTCCAGCTCTGCTACAATTTCCATGTCTCAAAATGCAAGGCATGCAAAGATTGGAATGCTTGAAAATATCCTTAATATCTCCTCTAGTACACTTGTAGACATGGCATCACAACTGTGAGAAGCAAAAGAACGAGAGCGTGCGTTTATTGGGCATGCCCGCTGGAATCAATTGTGAACTATGGGTGATGCAACAAACTTACTTCATTATTTTTTTAATGCTTCTACTTGTGCAAGGTATTGAGTCCTTATCATTGATTTCGACTATAATATACAAGGAGGGTGTGCAAATGATTATGGTCTTGCTGATTTTTGTGTATATTTTGATGTCGATTATGTGCATACATGTACTACCAAATTACCAATCCTTCCAAATATGCTTAGTGGAGAAACTATGATTGTTGATTGTATTTTTCTTGGTTCTTGTGAACATCGATGATTTTACATTGAGAGATTTTCTTGGTATCAGAGACAAGTATGACATTGCTTTTGAAGTAGTTTTTAATTCCATCTACAATCTCATCTCGCTTTCTGTAGATGTCAATTGCAAGACAAAGAATTTGAAAACAAGGAGATGAAAGGAGCTATTAGTGAACTTACTAGTCTACTGAGGCAAAGTGAATTCCAGAGGAAGGAAATAGAGAAACATCGATGATTTAAAGAGCAGGTTGTCACCATTGCCTTGGCTAAAGAAACTCCAGTAATTATTATCATTTGTGAAACTTAGTTGAATGGTATGACTCCACAACTACTTGATGTTGGCTAATGCTATCCTTTTTATAGGTTGGCGCACAAGCTACAATAAAGAATGTAGCATAGGAGAACTCCCAGGGATTCTCTTCTTCGGCTTGTCTTTCGTCGAAGCAGCTACAATATACAACTAAATTCTTAAATAAAAGGCATAGCAATCTTCCCTATGAATTATGAAAGGTATTCTTATCTGAGCCAGACTTTCTTGTTTTATTCTGTAAATCTATGCTCCTACCAAAGTTGTTAATGGTAAAGGTTGATTTAGAATTTGTAATGTTCTTTTTGTTGTATGCACATAGAAAAAGGTTATCTTTAGGATGGAACTTGGAACATTAAACTCATCTAGAGTTCTTGAATGTATTAAATGCTTGTTTTATGGAATCTATATTTATTGGTGATACCTTCCATTCAAAATATTTTCCTAACCACCCATTATTTTGTATAGGTTACTTATTTCTGGAGTTCTTGGGTTGGCTAATACCTTGCACTGTACTGTACCAGCTCATTGGCTAGGCTACAACTTGTACTAGCTCATTGGTCACTTCTTGTGGGGATTAAACGTTGGTGGCCACTATAATAGCGTCCTTCTTTTATTGATCTGGTTGACCTCTCGATTATATAATGAGGGGCATTATATTTTTTTTTAATAGGGTTTAATGTTTTCTGAGTTTTGTTTTGGCTTGTGGTGGTCTGTGATTTGCATGCTATTTTGCTACATGCCCACATCTTATGTTGGGATTCCCCAATGATCCCTTCTTATTTTTGTGTTATAAATACACCCAAAATATATATCATTTATTTGACTTTATCTTGGTTATCCTGAAGCTGGAATTAGGATCCTGATTCTTTAGTACTAAGAATTCTTCAATCGTATCATGCAAGATGCATGGATTCATCATTAAAACTTGGTCAGGCTTGAAGCATCGGATGAAATATTCTTAACCATAGTCAGGGAACTGTTGACCAGATGAGAGATATTCCTTAGCACACCCACCAAGTTATGTTTGAGTTTTCCTTTGCAAAGCTAGAAGCTATCAAGACATGTGTACTAGTTTGTGATGGAAGTACTCATCAATGTTTCCAGAGCAACGATTTGCTGTGGAATTGACATGAAGGAATTAGAGAGACAATCTGAACGATCTACATCTAAGGGTTGAGATTTGTTGTGAGATAAATCCTACTGAAAGGTCGTTTGTGAATCCTCCTTTTTTTTTTATCAATCCTCCATCCTGCCAGCTCTTGAGCTAGAACAGTTGTTTAATCCAATCATTTCATTTTCAATCGATCCATATTGCTGGAGGTTAATTGATCAAAAGTTTTAATTCAAGCTATTAAAGGCTTCAAATTTTGGGGCTTTCAAAGACCCTAGCTCGGATACCCAATTCCTAGTTAGCTTTCAAATGTAGCAATAGTTTGATTGCTTTCTATATGCATAGAAACCCTAGTCCCGAAACAATAGTTTGGAACAATCCAAATTGTAGACTGTATCGCCACACACTGAGGCATTTATAGGTTATAGGATTTTTTCAATAAGGTGTTTATAGGCTACAAGCTATTCACAATAAGGCATTGTGCAATAACCTTTAAGACACCCTTTACTAACATTTTACATTTACATTACATTAAAACTATTAAAGAAGATTAATAATAACATTATTTGCCAGTGAATAATACTAATTACTCTGCAATAATTTAGCAACACAATTACTAAACTTATCAATAAACTTTCAACCTGTGCAGGTGGTGGTCATAAATGTTCTCCTTGGAGACTTGGGCTAAGCGGCTGCATGCCTAACGTTATTAAACTTATCAATAAACTTTCAACTCATGCAGGTGGTGGTCATTAATGTTCTCCTTGGAGACTTGGGCTAAGCGGCTGCATGCCTAATGTAAGATACATATATGTATGCATGTATGGGGATGTTACATCCAGAATTTGCATGCATGGTGTTTGGTAGAGTGAGGGAGACTATGTACTCACCATAGCAACTTTAACATATCCAATGATGTTATATGTATGCATGTACGGGGATGTTACATCCATAATTTGCATGCATGGTGTCTGGTAAAGTGAGTGAGACTATGTACTCACCATAGCAACTTTAACATATCCAATGATGTTAGTCACTGCATAAGTTTATTGATGATTGTTATAAAATGTGATAGTTATAAAATATTTGTTAGCAATATACATGCCATATGGTATTATTGGGGGAATTAATTAGAACACCCAAAAGTCATGCGAGGAATACATTATATTGGATGCTCAGCTTTGAAACTGAAAAATGGAGGTATTAATGAACCCGGATATAGACTGAATACGCCAAGCTTTTGGTCTAGCCAAGGATCCTTATGCAATATAGATTATCTAAATAAAAACAATAGAGATTTTGTTGTTTTTCATTAAAGTTTGAACAAAATTCGAGTTCATAGTTTTTCCTTCATAATTGCATCACGTGGAAATAATGGGAATTGAATGTAATGATCATATGTCAAATTTGTAGGAATATTTACAATTAATGATAATAACTTTTGACATATTGAAATTATGGTTTTTGATATTATGTCAAATAAACAAAAATTGTGCTTTTATGGACATTATTTAAAAGTTCCATGCAATTTTAGCAAGTCTCGACTTAAATGAAAAACCAATTAATCATTCAAATGCTTGGAACTGCATTCCTATACACTTAAATTTCCATAATCATTCAATACTGCTAGGCTTGCATAGCAGTGCATAGAACATAGATTCCTCTAGCTATGATAAGATTCCAAATTATAAGTTTTACAAAGTTGCATCTAAATTTTATCAATAATGTGACATTCGAAGTTCATTGTGTTATGTTGCATTGTGACGTTTATTAATTGTTATGTCACATTGTGACATTGAGAAAGGATTATATGTATAATATGACAAAGGTTTATGTACCATTATAACATTCATTAAGGATTAAAAAATTATATACACCCACACAACCCAATATGTGACACATTCGTAATGTGACTTTTGATGTCGATCATTGTAACAGTGCATAGAACATAGATTCAATAATGTGACATTCGAAGTTCATTGTGTTATGCTACATCGTAATGTTTATTAATTGTTATATCACATTGTGACATTGAGAAAGGATTATATGTCTAATATGACAAAGGGTTATGTCCCATTCTAACATTCATTAAGGATTAAAAAATTATATACACCCACACAACCCAATATGTGACACATTCATAATGTGACTTTTGATGTCGATCATTGTAACATTCATCAACCTGTTAACATCTAAACTTCAAACTTCTTCACCAAAAAGTTATTATGAAAAAAGAGTTAAATTATAAATGTTTACAAAATTTAGATATGCCAAAACAATGTTAATTCAAAAGCTAATAAGATAGATTTACCTTTTTATTGTTAACTTCTTACTATAGAGATACTGAATTTTTGCTTCTTCAAAGTTATGATAAATAATTTGATTCACCATCATATATTTTGTCATCTTTAAAAGAAAATAACCTATTTTTTTTTGCTTTGTTAATTTTCCAATAATATATATTAACAATTCTAGTAATTAATGCAATTTTTCTCTTTTTAACTAAACTAAATTTCTCTATTCATTTGACTCTCAACCATTTTTTTTTTGTTTCCAAAACATTCATCAATCTTTTTAGAAAAAGATACATAACATTTTAAATTAAAACAAAACAAAACAAAAAGCTTAAGATCTAAAAGGAATAGATGATTAGGAAGTCTCCATGCATGAGTTAGGAAGCTATTTTTTTTCAATTTATTTAATCTTCATTTTCATGGTATGGAATTAATCATATATGGAAAAATTCTTATAGAAATCAAATTAAAAAATAATAATAATATTTAATAAAACTAAAAATTTAGTTACACTTTATATTAAATTGAGCACATAGATCTGTGGACAAACACACAACTCACATGATAGATCACACAATTTACTCAGTTATTGAAGAATGAAACAATGCAAAAATGGCTTGCAGCTGTGAATGCTTTTCATTAATCAAAGAGTAATTAGATAGATAATTACAATGAAGTACAATGGCTTTAATAACCACAAGCAATTCGAATCCACATGAGGAAGTTCGAATTGATTAGACTCTACTTGACTATAGGTAACCAAGACCTTGTCTAAATCACTATCGGAGGACTCAGTAGTTAACTGACCTTGTCTAAACCATAACTGGAGTTCATCGGAGCTCTAAAACATAACTCAAGTGTTACATTCAGTGTTGACTAAGGTTAACTGACTGTGGTAGGTGAGAAATGCGCCCCACATGTGTGCAGTCAAGTAAACCTAGCGCTAACTAAATGTAGAGGAATAGAACTGAATGTAACTGACTCCTTACTTAGCTTGACCAGTCATTAACTGAAGTGAACTGACCTTGGTTGGTTTCGGCACTCCCAATGGCTTCCTAAATTGTAGGGATTGGTCTAGGAGGCTCCTAAACTAATGCAATCAAGTGCAATTAGTGGCAATGAGCCTTAATTAGTGTTCCCCACACTTTGGTAACTGAAACATGTGCCCCAATTAGGTCAAGTTGACCCAATGGTGCTAATGACTATAAATAGACTGGATGGACTCCTGATTTAGACATGACTCCCAATTTAGACATATGACCAAATTTGGACAAGGGAGGATTAATAATCCTAACACTTTAAGCATTTTGAAATATCACATATACTTATACGAAAATAATAGAAAAAATGAAAACAATAATTTATAAGCCAGAACTAATAAATTGGGAAAAGTAAGTTATGTTGATGTGTGTCAATTCTAGTTAAACTAAATGTACACGGGTTATGTCACATTGTAATATTTGTAAGGGTTACATTGTAATATTTGTCAAGGGTTATGTCACTTTACGATAATGCCAAGGATGTGACACATTAATAATGTGTCTTTGGATATTTAGCAAATTTCTTTAAGAATTTTCTTAATATATATATATATATATATTTGTTTGAAAAAAGAAACGGTTTAAACCATCTAGATTCTACATAGTGATGTAAAATGTTATGTCACATTGTGATGTTTATCAAGGTTTACGTTTCACTAATATGTTATCAAGGGTTATATCACATTACGACGTTAAGCCATGGCTTGTTACAATGTTTGGTTGGTATATGTCAACACAACCCATGATGTGACACATTTATAATGTGATAGTGGGTGTTTAATAAGCGTTATGTCGCATTGTGACCTTATCACAGGTTATGTTACATTAGCGACATTCATGAAGGGTTATGTCACATTGTGATATTTGTCAAGGGTTATGTCACATTGCGATAATGCCCAAGATGTGACATATTAATAATGTGATAGTGGGCATTTAATAAGCGTTATGTCGCATTGTGACGTTTATCGCAGGTTATGTTACATTAGCAACATTCATAAAGGGTTATGTCACATTATGATATTTCTCAAGGGTTATGTCACATTGCGGTAATGCCCCAAATGTGACACATTAATAATGTGTATTTGGATGTTTAGAAAATTTCTTGTTGCATTATCAATTATGGTCACGTGGTTCACTAAAGTCAACCATGGTTAAGTATGGCCAAAATGATGTATTTTTCTATCACATTAATACTTTTACTTTTGAAAAGCGAAAAAAATTCATTTGTGTACACAAACAATGTTTTGATATTACAACATTTATCAATACTAATGTTGGATTGCGACATTCTTCAATAGTGCATTCCTTAATAGTTTTGTTGGATTAGGACATTCATCGCAACGATCGAAACATTTATTCATGGATATTGAAATTCATCATTCCCCGATGGTTGTGTCACATTATTCGCCATCATGTTGTAAGAATTTTCTTGATATATATATATATATATATAGTCGTTTGACAAAAGAAATGGTTTAAACCATCCACATTCTACATAGTAATGTAGAATGTTATGTCGCATTGTGATGTTTATCAAGGTTTACGTTTCACTTCGACGTTATCAAGGGTTATATCACATTACGATGTTAAGCCATGGTTTGTTATAGCGTTTGGTTGGTATATTTAACCACAACCAAATATGTGACGCATTAATAATGTGATATTGGGCGTTTAATAAGTGTTATGTCGCATTGTGATGTTTATCACAGGTTATGTTGCATTAGCAACATTCATGAAGGGTTATGTCACATTGTGATAATGCCCAAGATGTCACAATGTGACATCTTGTGTCTTTGGATGTTTAAAAAATTTATTTAATAATTTTCTTAATATATATATATATATATATATATATATAGTCATTTGACAAAATAAATTGTTTAAACCATCCACATTCTACATAGTGAAGTAGAATGTTATGTCGCATTGTGATGTTCATTAAGGTTTACATTTCACTACGACGTTATCAAGGGTTATATCAAATTACGATGTTAAGCCATGGTTTGTTACAGTGTTTGGTTGGTATATGTCAACGCAACCAAAGATGTGACACATTAATAATGTGATAGGGGCGTTTAATAAGTGTTAGGTTGCATTGTGATGTTTATCACAGGTTATGTTACATTAGCAACATTCATGAAGGGTCATGTCACATTGTGATATTTGTCAAGGGTTGTGTCACATTGTGATAATGCCCAATATATGACACATTAATAATGTGATAGTGGACGTTTAATAAGCTTTATGTCACATTGTGATGTTTATCACAGGTTATGTTACATTAGTGATATTCATCAAGGGTTATGTCACATTCTGATATTTGTCAAGGGTTATGTCACATTGCGATAATGTCCCAAATGTGACACATTAATAATGTGTTTTTGGATGTTTAGAAAAATTCTTTTTGCATTATGAACTATGGCCACGTGGATCACCAAAGTCAACCATGGTTAAGTATTGCCAAAATGATGTATTTTTCTTTCACGTTAAGACTTTTACTTTTGAAAAGAGAAAAAAATTCATCTGTGTGCGTAAACAATGTTTCGATATTACGACATTTATCAATACTTATGTTGGATTCTGACATTCCTTAATAGTGCATTCCTTAATGGTTTTGTTGCATTAGGACATTCATTGCAACAAT
>LPNX011036814.1:143066-214941 GCA_001517045.1 Pseudotsuga menziesii | reverse complement strand
GGTTTACATTTCATTGTGACATTATCAAGGGTTATATCACATTACGACGTTAAGCCATGGTTTGTTATAGTGTTTGGTTGGTATATGTTAACACAACCAAAGATCTGACATATTAATATTGTGATAGTGGACGTTTAATAAGCGTTACGTCGCATTGTGACGTTTATCACAGGTTATGTTACATTATCGACATTCATCAAGGGTTATGTCACATTGCGATAATTCCCAACATGTGACACATTAATATGTATCTTTGGATATTTAGAAGAATGGTTGTTGCATTATTAACTAAAATAATCAAATTTTCATTATTTGAACTCATAACCTCCTTTACAAAATGTGACTTTATAACAAGTGAATCACAATATTTTAAGTATATTATGTTTTATATTAATTAAAAAATATGGTAATAAATATATTAAAATTGTTTATTATATATTATAATTAAATAAACAATATTATTTTATAATCAATTAAATTATTAATTTATCATTATTAACAATTAACATAACATAACATCCTTTCATTCATCTCCATTCATCTCCATGTTGTGGTCCAATCTAAAATAACATAATAATTACACAACTTTTGCACTATTAGAATCTAATAAAACTTTTCAACAACATATTAAATTTTGATTAAAATTGCTAACGTTGCAGTGTGAAATCTCCAAGGAAGATTATCAAATTCCCACAATACCACATGGTTATTTTATGTTATTATATTATCGTCGCTAATTTGTTTTTAATATATTTATAATTGCAACAAATTACTTTAAGAAACAAAACCATATATTATCGTAACCGATGTGGTATGTAGAAAAGACACATAAGCCATCATGAACATTGCATCCCAACATAATCAGAACTATAATTGTTTCCAATGTGACAAAAATCCGATAAAGTAAGGATGAATGATGTAATTTATCATAACCCTTTCTGAACCTCCTACATAGTATTTGAATGCTTGCATTCCCCAATGTATTTGTCATGTTATGAAATTAAACAAAGGCTATGTCACATTGTCACAGTTTGCAAGGGTTTCATGTCACATCTTCGTATGTTTTGCGACACAATACATACTATAGAGAAAAATGTTGGTTATGTCACATTGTGACGTTGATCATCTTCATTCTAATAATAATGAACATATGTTGACTTGGTACATCAATAGCATGGTATGGAACATTACGGCTATGTTACATTATGAATTTGTGATGAGATCTGTTATTAGGTTAGTTTATAACATGTGAATACTAAATATTGGATATATAATTAACTTCATGATATATTTTTCATATATACTATACAGAAAAACATTGTATTAATAATATTTTAAGTATATTATGTTTTATATTAATTAAATAATATGGTAATAAATATATTAAATATTATTTATTATTTATTATAATTAAATAAACAATATTATTTTTATTAATACTTTGTAGATATGTCTAAGCGCGCATCCGTTACTAGCAACAACCACATTAAATTAATTAATGTGTTTGAATACGTCGATAGGCGTAAATTTAGGCACATACTTATTAGACACATTAATTAATTTAATGTGGTTGTTGCTAGTCTATAACCCCAATATTACAATAACTGTAATATAGAAACTCTTTGAGAATTTGGCATTGAAGTATATGATACATAAGATGGGGTTTCTTCAGCCCCGAATGGAAAGCCACCAAGTTTTTGGAAGTATATGATTCATGTCACTACGAGACTAAGTATGTTTATCCATATCATTCATTGGCGCCAACTAGAGTAGGATTCCCAAATTTTGATTTCAAAACCAGATTTTAACCATTTAATGGATTTGAAACGGTTTCTGGTCAAAATTGCAGTGAATACGACAATAGTTTAGTACATCAATTTGTGCTACAGAATGAAATGTAGTGATTGATTTTCTACACACTATATTGTCAGATTATTTTAAAGAAAAAGTTTTGTAACTTTACCGGAAAAGAACGCGTAGATGAGTAAGATTCCCAGATTTTAACCATTTAATGGATTTGAAACAGTTTCTAGTCAAAATTGTAGTGAATACGGCAATAGTTTAGCACAACAATTTGTGCTACAGAATGAAATGCAGTGATTGATTTTCTACACACTATATTGTCAGATCATTTTAAAGAAAAAGTTTCGTAATTTTAACTGAAAAGAACGCGTAGATGAGCTGCAATTTTCTCACAATCTTGAAGAACTTCAAGCATAGCACACAATACAATGGCAGTATCTACCAAACATCAAATGACTCTGTAAAGAACGAATTCGTTGATATACACCACACTGCGAGAGTAAATGTGTTTAACCATGTCATTCATTGGCGCCGACCAGAGTAGGATTCCCAGAATTTCGATTTCAAAATCAGATTTTAATCATTTAATGGATTTGAAATGGTTTCTGGTCAAAATTACAGTGAACACGACAGTAGTTTAGCACAACAATTTGTGCTACAGAATGAAATGCAGTGACTGATTTTCTACACACTATACTGTCAGATCATTTTAAAGAAAAAGTTTTGTAACTTTAACTGAAAAGAATGCGTAGATGAGCTGCAATTTTCACACAATCTTGAAGAACTTCAAGCATAGCACACAATACAATGGCACTATTTGCCAAACATCAAATGACTCTCTAAAGAACGAATTCTGTGATATACACCACACTTTCTTTTCATTTAAATTATAGAAATACCACAAGATACCACAAGCTTCACATCAAAGGTAAAGCTAAAAAAAAAAAAAATGAAACTGCGTGGAAAAGGAAAACGATAACATGCCTTCATTTGTAAATTCGAAATTGGGAAGCAACAGAACCGCTAACGCAGAAATTTCTTTCCGCGAGGCCATAACCCGGCTACTATTTTCACCCTTATATAAGAGAGCAGAATTTCTCCAATCTTATTCTCACAGAGTTGTTGTAATGGTGTATCCGTATCCGGTACTTTTCCCTTTCTTGAAATCTTTGGCATTTTTCTTTGATTATCCTTGTTATCTTTAGAGTAAGCTATCACGTCTGAGAAATACTTGGGTGGGTCTTGGTCTCTCAAGGAATGATAACAAGGGTAAAGTAAGTTATCACTTAACGGTGTTGAGTAGGTCCCAGTGAAAATGGATAGCTTACTCCCTAACTAACAAGCCATTGTCTGGTTGTTAATAAGGCCAATAGAATATTGATACCTAACTATTGTTTGGCTGTTAATAAGTCAATAAAATATTGGCACCTGGCAACTATGACTGTGCCTTAATGAAACAGTATAACTAGTGAATATAAGCGTCAACGTAAAACTCGAGGCATGCATCATCGCTGACATTGCTTGCAAGTGAGAGTTTATACAGATTATAGTTACCAAGATTGAATTCGGTTCCATACGATATAAAATTCAATACAAAATTTTCAAGTACGAATTCAAATTTGTATTAGAATTTAAGAAAAAGTCGGTATTATAACTCTTAAAATTGTATTAAAAATATATATTTATATAAAAAAAATTTCATGATTGGAAATAAATTTAAATATATATCATAAATTTCATTAAAAGTCTATAATTTTGTAAAATATTTATAAAGGAAAAAATATTGATTGATCATAAAAATATATATGTATATAAAATACAAATTCATGATTGGAAATAAATTTAAATATATACCATAAATTTCATTAAAAGTCTATATTTTTGTAAAATCTTTATAAAGGAAAAAATATTGATCGACTATTGGAAAAGCTTTCAGCTGAGAGCAGGGATGGAATTTGACCAGTTACCGTTATGAATCGATTTACTCATTAACCGTCAAAATTTGGTTTAGAATAATAAAAAAATGTTTCAGATTTTAACTATTATCGGCAATTTTGACAAGTGTCCGTCCCCTGGCTGAGATCCTTTCCCTTATAAACTCCACAGCCTCCGAACTCATACCTTTCCCTTATAAACTCCACAGCCTCCGAACTCATACAAACCGTTAGAAACTGTAAACTTATGCAGCTTGTGAAATCAATGAATAACTATGGTTTAACATGAAAATAATTCACAAACTTAATCATTTCACATTTTTACCAAAAATGTAAATCCTGATCCTAGAAATGATAGGGCGTAATCAAAGCACACAATAGCCCTCTCATACCTTATGATGCCCAGTTCTTATATCACGTTTCAAGGGTAGCATTTGCATGCTAACTAATTGCCACATCTTAGTTACATGATAGTCAACTTTTGCATGTTAATCAATTGCCTATAAAGAGGATGCAAAACTTGGCATACAAACCATATTGTAGTAAACCATATTGTAGTGTGACATGTATGAATTCTAGCATGAATTGTTGGTTGTGGAGTTTGATTTTCAAGATTCAGAGATATTATTGTTCACTAGTGTTTGTGCCCTAGTTTCCAGTTTTATTGTACACTCATCCCAGCTAGGGTCTGTGCAATATAAAGTGATTATTGCAATATAAAGTGATTATTGGTGATTGTAGGAGTACTCCCTAGTAATTGCAGACATCCCTAGTGACTACAATATCAAAAACAGTACTTATGGTTCTGAGTCTTATACTTACCAATTATTTGAAATTAGAAATGAAATTTATTTTTTTATAAGTTAATTAGATTCTTATTTACTTCTATCACAGGAAATATGCCTATTATTCCAGTAGTGATCCATTTATGAGTGATATTGAAAGAATACATCTTGCATTTAAACAAAATATAAGACTTATGAATCTATTTTAATTGAGTGAAGACAAATATAGTCAAATATTGACTTATAATGTTGTGGTTAAAAAGTTGACATATGAAGAAATAGATTTGAAATGAGAGATCGTAAACATCTACCAGAAGCCACAAGCATTACAGTTTGTTCTCATGATCAAGTAATATTTCTGATATTACATATGAAAATAGTATCATTAATCAATATCTATAATATATATTTTATAAATTTATGTTTCGTTATGTTATTTAACTTAATTTTTTATGCATGTGGTTATTAGGTACACCAATAACATGCCCCTTACTAAAAGGAAGAAATTGCATAGCCATTGATAATAATCAACTACAGTGCAATTATATCAAACAAAGAATTAATGCAATGAAAGTTATTCCAAATGAAATGCATGAAGTTGGTTTGAAGAAAGGAGAATTTTGTGAGCCACTTGTGACAAAGATGTCAAAAGAGCCTCAACCACCATTAAAAGTGATGTTTGGAAATGATCACTTTGGGCATTTTGTAGAAATAGAAGACCCAATGGCAGAAAACAATGAGGTCAAGGAAGAGAGACAAGTTGTAGAAAATGACAATTTCGATGAAGATTTTGGTTTGCATGATATTCTTGATTAGTTTCATGACATTGAGGAAAATGCCAAACTTAGATTTTAGTCTACATGATATTCTTGATTAGTTTCATGTGGTTGAGGAAAATGGAAAACTTGAAAGTTTTGGATAAGCTATTTATGTAATGTTTTGACTTTAAGATTTTATTTTGAGAATAACTATTAAGTTTTTTCATATGTTATTTATAAATATATGGTATACTTTTTGTTGAATTTATGTAAATCATCACTTTATGGGAAATAATGCTAAATAATATCATTTTTACACATAAAATAGCTAAAAATAGGTTTGAAATAGTTTGAATTGTCTTTATTTTATCTTTTTTTTTTTTTCAAATTTACCCAAAAAAATGAGTTATAGAGAAATGTTTGAAGTAAAAACTTCCAAAATATATCTATTTTTCAGTCTTATTATCTTCTAAATGTTAAAAAATTCAATTTTTTTTGCATTGTAACTAGGTACTAAATGTCAGCAGGTGAAGGTTGAGTATCAACACCCAACAGGTTTGCTGCAGCCTTTGCCAATTCCAGAATGGTAATGGGAAGTCCATGGACAATGACTTGGAGACAACATGATTCTATCATGGTTGTGGTGGACAATTTAACAAAGGAACCACATTTTATACCAGTCAAGTCTACTCATAAGTCTAATGACATTGCAAAATTCTTCATGAAGGAGATTTTCAAGTTGCATGGATTTCTTAAGGAAATAGTTTCTGATATGGATGCCAAGTTCACTTCCAATTTTTGGAAGGGGTTGTTTGTAGATTTGGTTACAAATCTCAATTTTAGCACTGCTTACCATCCTCAGACTGATGGTCAGATAGAAAGGGTGAATCAAATGCTGGAAGACATGCTTCACATGTATGTGATGGACAAGCCAACCAAGTGGGAGTACTACTTACACTTGGTAGAATTTGCATACAACAATGGACATCAAGCATCCTTGGGGATGAGCCCATATGAAGCTTTGTATGGCAGAAGGTGTAGGACACATGTGACTTGGGATAATCCTGTGACTAGGATTGTGCTTGGGCCGGGGTTGCTCAAGGAGATGGAACAAGAGGTTGCAAAGATCAGGTAGAATCTGAAGGCAGCCCAGGATAGACATAAGAGCTATGCTGATAGGCATAGAGTGTACAAATAATTATGTGTTGAGGATCATGTTTATCTGAGAGTGAGGGCAAAGAAGAGTTATTTGAATCTTGGAAGTTGTGCCAAGTGTCCCCTAGATATTGTGGACCTTTTGAAGTGTTTGAAAGAATAGGTCTAGTTGCATATAGACTTGCATTTCCTGCTTGCACTAGAGCTCATAATGTTTTTCATGTTTCTTTGCTCAAGAAATATGTACATGACACTAACCATGTGATTAACTAGGATGTGATTCAGGTGGAACCCGAGGGAGAGTTCCAAATCGAGCCAATGCACATCCTCGACAGGAAGGTCACCATGCTCTGGAATCGAGCCATAGGACAGGTAAAGGTTCAATGGGAGCACTACGGTCCTGAAGATGCTACCTGGGAGCTGGAGGATGCCATGCGATTGGCACATCCATTTTTGTTGAGTTTTGCAAAGCACCGAGGATAATGCCAGTGTAGCATTTTTGTTCAATTTTGTAAGCACTAAGGATAGTGAAAATTGAAGGGGGAGGGGAATGTAACACCCTGGTTTTGACCCCATGATATTTTGACTGTGCATGATGTATATATTGTATAAATCATGGCAAGGAGCTCAAGGCCAAGGCCCTACCATTGATGGATGTTTTGTGATAGGTGATCAAGGATGATGCCTATGGCCTTGGTGTTGGTTATGCACAAGCACGTTTTGATATATCATGTAAATGTACAAATTAATAAAATTTCCACAGCTAGCTATGGAACTACAACGTAAAGAGATGGGGGCATGGTGGGGGAGTTGGTCAAACTTATGAGACTATAAGGCATCCTGTAAACCCAAGGGAGATTGGCTTGGACTTGGGGCCTGTTAACCCAATTGGATATTGGTTTGGCCGAGTCTTGTTTTTTCATTTGTCCTTGTGTGTAATCCTTGGATGGACAAACTACTAACCCAATTGTGATAGATGGATTGGCCTTGGGGCTTGTGAACCTAGCTGCTGGCTTGGTTGGTCCTTAATGCAAGTGTTGGCTTGATAATCCTGCAACCTAATAACCCAACTAGGTGTTGGCTTGGTTGGATAGTCTGGTAAGTCCAACTAGGTGTTGGTTTGAGTGTGTGTTAAACATCTGGATGTGTGTGATTTTGCATGTTCCCTAGTTCCTTATGGAATCATGCCCATCTAGGGGGTGGAAGTGGTGTTGAGAGATTAAAGAACACACTGGCCTATGGTTGGGTGGAACGCTGCAGCTACATAGCTGGTTGCGAGACAATTTAATAATCAAGATAAGTATCTCTATTATACTCGTTTATGCCATGTATTTGCTTATGAGTTAGTATGATTATGTTGAATGCTTGTTGATAATCAAGTAGAGGTTACTTGTGCATGAATGTCCTTATGTTTCCTTGCTTATGCCTTAAATTTTTATATATTTTACCTCTGTACATGCCTTCTGCTTTATGATGCATTTTCCTAAGTCGATGGAGGCTAAAATATTGGTAAAGGGTCAGAAATGCAGTTAAGTAAAGGAAATATGTGTTTCCGACCTTCAAAATCCGCCTACAAAAGGCGAAAGTCGGAAGTCGGGAGCTGGGAGAATGTTCAAGGCAGAAAGATGGATTTCCGATTCTCGAAGTTGGAAAGTGGAAGGATAGTTGAAAGTGCTAAGAAAATATGGATTTTCGATTCTCGAAGTCAGAAAGCGGAAGTTAAGAAGTTGGAAGTTGGAAATCGGAAGGATAGTTGGGAGTCCTGTGGAAAGTGGATTTCCAAATCCCGAAGTCAGAATCTAGAAGGCAGGGAGTTGAAAGCTAAAAATCAAAAAGGTGACAGGCAAACACCTTGCATTGTTGGATTTCCGATTTTCGAGGTTGAAAGTCGGAAAGGCCAATTTAGTTTAAAAATGGCCATTATGGACGCAGAATGGATAATTGAAGGTTGAAACGACTAGAAATGTGGTTCTAAGCCCAAGATGAAGGTTGGAGAATAGGTTAACGTGCATACCTGGTGCTTATCAAAAGAACATGACCAAGAAGTTTGAAAATCACAAAAAATGGCTCGAAATGAAAAATGGTGCTACCAGTATACACACTTTTTGAAACAAAGTTAAAAACAACTACTTAAATTAACCCCCCCAAAAATGAGAACAATGATGAGTTCTTGTCAAGTTGTATAACTTGTTAGACTACAAAAACGTTGTACATTGCAAAAGGTTTTGCAGAATACAGAGACGCTAGCCTACATAGTCCCATTTAATTCTCCCACACAGAAACGTTGTACACTGCAAACCACAATTGCAGACTACAGAGACATTGTACACTGCAAAAGGTAGAGACGTTGATGTCTTTGCATCACTGAGGGCTGGGCACAAAAGTTGGGGGAGATGTCAGTCATCTTGCACCAATCATCTATCAAATAAATAAATAAATTTAAATAAAATTTAATATAAAAAAACATTTGTTATGTCACACATTATGTTCTTGAAAATATTTGTAATTACAGAGCGAACTAATCACTCCCCTCAGAAATAATAGTCCTCATTCGAGACATAATAAAAAATGACATAGTGCCAACATAGATCCATTTTTAACAAGAATCTATCCAACATCGAGATGTATTCAATTTATTGAAGTGTTATTTTTCTAATGACATTTTATTTGGTTTTACAATTTAATTTTATGAGTGGATATAGATTTTTTTAATTATTATTTTTATGTCGTTTTCTTTTTTTATTTTATGAGCCAACATAAAAAATAAAAAATAAAACTCTTTTTGTTTTTGGTGCATAATGTTAGTTTGTTACGTGTCACGTTACACATCTCCCCATACTAGATTGCAAGAACCTTACTACTCTCGGTGCAATTAATTAGTATATAATATTTTTTTATATGAATGGGTAAGCTTTTATGTGTACATATATGTTCATTGAAATCCATATAATTAAGAGTGTAAAAAGCTCAAAATTACACATTTTTATTTTTACAAAGGTAAAAAAATACATTACAATCTTTTTTTAAACTTATAGCTATTGCATGTAAGGTCTAATTCAATCCTAGTGAACATGCAATTGTATTCATTGATGTATTGAACCAAAAGAAAAATGCATGCAAACATCACAGACATAACTAATATTGACCAAAGAAACTGTCATTGTGGCCTACTCCATAGAGATATCATCCCACTAAGATTAGAATCACTAAGTTCCATCTATTTCTCTATTGAGGCCACCTCCAGTTACTACGTGGTGTCCTCATCAACTTCTTGATACTTTGTTGAGCCAATGAATATCAATGGAATTCTTTCCATTGATTGGGAACTTTTAGAAAAATCCAATATTATATTCCAATTTAATCTTTTGTTCCCAAAAATGAGCTTCCAATACATCCCACTTGGCCTCCTATTTTTCCACATGCATATTAGTACTCAATCACCCAGAACATACCTTCCAAATCATTATTTAAGTGCCTTAACATTTTCTTGAATTCATAATTCCTATCATATCCTTTACTGCCCAAACATAGAAGGTCCCTCCATCTCAAAGGAAAGGCTTGAGGATTTCCTCATCTTTCACACAATCTAATTCATAGAGATATTGTATATAGCCTTACACCAAAAAAATGTTCCACGAGGGACCCTACCAAGAGTTGAAGCAAAGAAGAGGAAAATATGAAAAACATAAAGGTAACCTAGGCCCATTCCTCCAACAAATAATATGACAGTGCTCAGCCCATTCCTCCAATAAATAATATGACAGTGCTCAGGATAGGTAGACCATTCATCCCAGAGAATAAAGGTAACAAAGTGAGAATACCATAAGGGAGTCCAAACCAATTACCCCTATCCAAGATGCATATGAGATTCGTTCCTCCAGTATGTAGAATGTCTAAGTTCCCATCGAGAAACACATTCGTCACTAAGAAACCAATACCATTCACATTCCTCACATCATCGAGACCAAGAGCATACATGAAAGCCTTAAAACACTATTATCCATGCAAAAATTATGGAATGGAATACAACACCATCAACCACAATACACATTATCCCACTTGCGAGTCACATCACCATTAAACTAGGAATAAATTCAACTTCAAACCAGTCCTTATGCAAGTGTGCACAATCATTAGGGGCATGAAGGAGAATTATACTATCTCTCTTGTACTTCACTCTTAGACATTGTTTATCGCACTCCAAAACCCACAACGCACTTAAATATGATGGAAATATTTCCAAAGTTTTCTTTGAGAGGTGATTAATGCCATGATGAATAATAAACCAAGGTAACCAAAACATCACTAGCATCCCCCCATTTTTTACTAGGATTCCTTTACCCAAGAACGTCACATGATTTTTGATGGAATCAACGTTAGAGTTGTTTTCCCTTTTGTTAGGAAGGAGATGAACTAAATCAAAGGAGGGAATTAGAATATAAATTATTTACAACATTTTGGATATGGTTGTGCCTTCATTATCCCTTTCCCTTTTAGCAAGACCAATGAGCAGAGAGGATTCTTTGAATATTAACACTAACTTGATTTGTTGAGATCAAACAAGAATGATTCCATGGTGTAGAGCACGAATTTCCTCTTGGTTGTTGGTTGTTATTCCAAGACCCCTGACAAAGATTCATTATAGTTTTTCATCATATTCATAAAGGATAAATAATGACTATAATAACGACATTCGAAATAAAGCTGATTTGATTAATTCTTAAACAAACCAATTACATATATAACAAATTATTAATAAAATTGTATTTCAAAGAATCAAATTCTTTAACATCAAAATAAAAATGCCTCAAAAGGGGGCACTACGTGGAACTCGATCTTGACGTAATAAGAATCTTGTTGACACTTGACCAAATGGAGAGGAAGAAATAACCAAAATTACAAAGTTGAAACATACATCTAGGGGTGATCTATGGTTAGTAAAGTTAACCATTTTCATTTTCCCTCCTGGTCTAACTCTCCTTGTGAGTTAGAATCCCATTGAACATACAAAAATATACATTGTGGTGGGATGAGGTGAAATCCCTAGAAAGGGAAGGTTATTTTAAGGATGGGTAGCCACACACATCACTCTTGTGTGTATTTCTAGTAAAGTAGATTTGGTGCACAAAAAAAAATGTCTCAACATGTCAAAATTGTGTTTGCTCTTCATGTGAATAACACATGAAATAAAAGAGAAACTATCAATTTACTCTTGCTTGCGCACGAAACGGGAAGACAAGAAATGACTAGGTGGATGGTCGGCAGGAAAGAAAGGTTGATCATGGCAGGTAAAAGAAAGTAAGGCTGATTGGGGCTAGGAAAGTAAGGTCAATCGAGGCTACTGTACTTAGTATTTCTACATGGTATGGTGGTATGAATCTTCCTCAACAGTTTTTCCTTGGTCATGCATTTTTCCCTCTAGGTATTACAAGTGTTAATAGCTTCGAATATTTGTCTTGAGGTTTCCAAAAGGCTGGTCAATTTTGCAATAGGTTTTTTCTCCCTCTTTCCTATGTCGGTTTAGTGCCAGTTAATGAGTCTTTCTTTTTTTGGAGCATTTTTATTTGTAGCTCTGGCTTAGTTGTCCCTTATTTTGAGTCTTTGTTGGATGTCATGATTGAGGGAGGGGGAAACGTCTTGCCTCAGTTTTAGGTTTTTTTGATTCCTTTCTCCTTGATGAGTTTTATCGTGCCTGAGTGAGTGACTGATGATTTGATAAAGGGGTCCCCAATTAGTTTGGGTGATAATGCATTGATCATGTCGTAGGCCTTCACAACAGAACAACAATGGGGAGTTAATAAACAACATAGTTAATGTCGGTAAAGGGTTAGACCCTTCTCTAGAATATTCTCTAACTCACGGTCTTCTCGGTTTGTCTAAGGATAGAAAGACCCTTCATTCATCTATCCATTGGTCTGAAAGTTTTTAGGAAGGTCTCCCTGTGTCCTCTGGTTTGATGGTTTAAACTTGGTATGGTATTTGGAAACCGTGGTGAATGAGCCCTATTGGAGTAAGGAAGTACTTCAAAGAAAAAGAAAAAAATGGGTCAACAGAAAACTAGAAGTGTGTTTAGATTTAGGTGAGGATGTTCTCTCTCTCGGATACTAATGTTGTGGGGAGATTTATAGGTAGAAACATGGCCTTGTCGACCTTTCGGTCTTGGGTGGGGTGAAATGGTGCCATATTTTGAGTTATAACCCACATTACTTCTTCCTAGAGAAAGGGTGGTTTGGGGTTATCTTGAGGTCGGTAGACAATGTGAAGGTGTTACTTGAAGGGGTTTGGATTTGCGAGAATTTTCCTCTTAATATTAAGAGATGGGTGCCCACATTTGATGCTCACAAAGAAAATATTTATAATCATATGCCCTAGGTCAAGTTACCAGGCCTCCCTGTGGAACAATGGATGATGGAGATTGTTTCTCTTATTGGGTCAGCTCTAGGTGATTTTGTGTCAGCGGATGTTAGTTTTCTAAAAACTGGTATTATGTCAGTGGCCAAGATCATTGTTGACATTGATACCAGGGAAGGTTTTCTTGACAAGATGATGATATCTAAAGGTATCTACTCTCATTCATAGATTTTGGATTATATTGGTCTTCCTTTTCGGTGTAATCCTCGTAACATCTACAAGAATCTTATGAGTGATTGTTCCTCCTTTTTAACGTCCCCAACCCTCAAACAGGCGAAGAGGATGCTACTATCACCAAACATACGGGAAAATAGCCCCATGAACATGAACATGCATATAATGCTGAAATAAAAAGCTTAAAACATAAAACATACTAAGATGCATAATCCTTCATATACATAGTAGAAGCAAACATACATTCATTCAAGCATACCACATGTTCATCATATTCATTAATCAGTAAATATAAATGTAGAGATGAAATAGTCAAGAATACTTATCTTAAAAGGAACTCGTCCCGCAACCAGCTACATCATTGCAACGTTACAGCCAACCATAGGCCAGCGTGCTCATCAATCTCTCAGCAACACTGCCACCCCCGAGCTGGGCATGATTCCCCAAGGTATGAGGGTCAAGCAGGCTTACACAAAACAACCAAGTCAACACAGTTTGGTTTTATCAGGCCGTCAAGGAGCTAGGAAAGGCTAAATGATAAGCTGGTGGTCTCAATGGAGAGCTAAGGATGCCTGCACCAGAGTTAACCTGACTTCTAAGACTTCCACACACCCAACATCAGGAATCAGTCCTTTCTCTGCTTCACAATCCCTCAGGCCTTGACTTCCCTTTCCAATGCTCTTCAAGGGTTGTGGAGAAGAAATCCAGCAGTCCAACTCTATCTGAGTGGCTCCTGAACACCAGGTTTCTCAAGCATACCCAGCCTCTAATCCTACTCTAAACAGTCTGAAGACCAACCACTGCATACCCGCAGTAAAATAAGCAGCTCACAGCTTTGTGATGAAGGTAAAGACAACAGGGTGACAACCCCAAACGAAAAGGTGGACACAACGCAAGTCAACAAGACGATTCAGAGTTTTTCTTGGCCCTAGCATGGCCAAAACAACTCAGCAGCAACCCCACAAGATATTGGCACACGCAACAACCAATACCAGGGAAATATCAACAACCCAATCCCATAATGAAACAACAAAAACCTCGCACAGGCCACCGACGGGGAATAAGACAGACTCCCAACATTGACAAGGGAAAATCATAAACACAGACCACAGTTAGTAACATACACGGCCACAATCAATAAGGAGACATACCCTTACCACCGAAATCAGTATGGGACGCAAAGAGACATATCCCCAATGTGAATGGTTCCTGCACAAGGAAAATTCATGGCAACAGTAAACCCTTTTTCCAGCTCCCTGCGTGAAAGGGAGAAACTTTCACAGACTGAAATCGTCAAAAGTTTGGGAGCAGACCCTCTAACAGCCTGCGTGAGATGAACCAGCGATGGGAAATCCCCCAAATGGTGCACATGTGAGGAAGTAAAAACCTCCCTGCATGTCCAAGAGCAAGACCAAAACCGTGAGTGGAAGAGTGGGAGAGTGGTGACCGTCCCTCTGCCCTCCATGTGAGGAAGAGCGAGCTTGCTGGTGGAGTGTACATGAGGCAAAGACTGGTAGTCCTGCCACCTACCACTCCCCAGCCATAACTGCTCCCAACTAATCGAAGAACAAAATTTTAGTGGGTGGTCGACACATGGAAAACTCCCAATGGCTCCCACAGTTTAGACAACCCCCCCCCCCCTTAACCTTAGGAATCATGCCCTTTTCATTTAACTTTGCACCGTTGTAGCTAGATGTAGGTTTATTTTAATTTATGTGCATATTTACATGATGCCCAAAACTATAATGTGTCGGATAACACGATATACCATCGGCAACAATCCCTATTGCCGAAACATACATAACCAAATCGATGGTGGGGCTTTTGCGTTTAGCTCCACACCATGATTAATTACAATATATACATCATGTATCTTTTAATGCAAATGGGTTAAAAAATAGGACATTACAATCCCCTCCCCCTTGGAATAACACCATCCTTGGTGTTCCAATACATAGGAATACATATACAATTTGCACATCCAAAATTTTAAAATTTTGCATATCTGTCCCACGTTTAATTAATTACTTTGAGATTTCAAGACCAAGCCCCTTGGCTTCCACGAGCTTCTCCTGCTGGTTCTTAGCTTTCGACTCATCCCCAAGTCTAGGAACTTTGTGGCTGCTACCCTCTTTATGTTCCCCCATTGGGCAGTCCCGACGTAAATGATGTCCTCCACATTTCCAACATTTCGCTTGCTGCTTCATCTTTACCTGCTTAATTTCCTTTGAGTCTTCATACCTGGAACGTTTCTTAACGGATTGCTTGGATGAATGTCCCATCATTGATTCACTTTCCTTGCCTTTATGGATTGCCCCCAGAAGGCTTTTTACTTCCTTTTGCAGACCAATAGAGTCTTGCAAAATCTGGTGGTTCATCTCATTCTGCCTTTTCTGTATCTTGAGCATTTCTCCAAGATTCTCTTGGGTCCTAGCAATCGTTTGAAGGAGACTTCTAGCCAAGTCCAACAGCTTTTGGTCGGCTTCCATGATCAATGTGCACTACTGGATTTCACTTTTCTCACCTGTGAAATGCATCAATGAAATTCTATTAGATCAAGCATAACATAGGCATTAAAATCAGTCAATTAATTGCCCAATTGGCATGACAGTCCAAGTCTCATCAAGGAGACTTTCATATTTTTCATGCCTTCTTGACAGGCACACAAGCTCATTCATGTCCATTCTTGGGCAGGGAATTAACTATTCCAGCATTCACAATTTACTTTCAGCAAATACACACATCCCATTTTCAGTCATACATGCATTCAACAATCTTTTGTTTTTCACCATGCATAAATATATATATATAATTAAAAAGGCAAGAGAGAGCAGTAAGAGTTTTCCCCCCTCTATGTTCTGTTCCATCATGGAACCCACACCACCGCTGTGGCTTTTCATGCTCTTGGCCTCTTTCACTTCACCATGAATACTGGACCAATCTCTCTTGGTCATGACACTTAGTGTCTTTGGTCTATTCTAGACCTCCCCACATGGTTTCCTCGGCTACTAGAAACTTCCCAACCTCACTAGCACCTTTTTCATTGCTGCTCATTTCAAGCTTTCCAGGACAGTCACATGTCCACATGCACCCCTAGGATGCTCTCATATTCCTTGCTCCCAGTGATACCTATATTCAAACATTTAATAGATTCACATGTTTAGTTTCTTCCCATCAGTTTTCACCTCTTAAACAAGAGCTTAGAACATCATAGCCAAATCATACACACATGTATATTCATAAGCAAGAATTGCAAAATAATCCAATACTTATCTGTATTCTACGTTTCCTCGTTGGTCCGTAGGATCTTGCTTCGCTTTGCAAGCCTTGGGATAGCCTATGGACTTGGATGTTAGGTCAGCACGCAGGCTACTTCACAACATCCTTTTATATATATATCAGGCATAGTCAAGCCAACCTTCAGTTGGGTTTATCAAACCGTCAACAAATCGCCTGCACTTATATCAACAACCAATCATCAGCCAATCCAACACCGTTGGGTTTATCAGGCCATCAACAATAACACATGCACTTATATCAACAATAAACGACCATTTCTAGGTTTCATTTCCCGCAGTGAGCTGTAATTCCACTACCCCATATCACAAAAGAAACCACTCCCTTCTCGGTGCTATTTAGTAGAAGGTAGGATGAGCCCAAGTCATTGTCCATTTAGTGTACAACACCAGACTACATCTGTTTAGCCTGACAACACAATCAATATAAGAAAACTCGTTAGCATTATTGCTCTAAAACTATAAGCATATTTCACATCATTCACTATCAAGTATTGAGACACTAGGAGTGCGTCCACTCCCTAGGGTGTAATCAATATTGAAAAACCCTTCCATGATCTGACATCGGAAAAGTGTGCACCCTTTTCTGGTGTGTGCCATGTAGGCCCTATTCATACTCAAGCAATCTGCCCTAATGGAAATAAAATCAAAACATGTTCTGCATATTGAATTTAACAATTCTTAGTTAGGGTCATAGAACACTTATCCATTTGCCAAGGCAGTATTCCTCCATTAAGGAGGAATGGGGCCTCCCTTCTCTGAGTTGACAGTCCCTTGGTTTGCCACCCCAACTCCTTTTTACATTTCATATCCATGCATGTCTTACCAACATAATCTATACCATATCACTCGTGTTGCTTGCCAAACATGTAGTGTAGATGAGACATTTCCAAAATGTCCAATGGAGTTTCACCCGAAACCCATTTCCAAGATAAGGGAAAACCTCCCTATGAAGTTTGGCTCCTGTAGGTCACCACACATGATATTCCTGCAATGTGTACCCCTAGCACATTCATCAAGTAGCCAAACATTCAATCATTACCTGATAATAAAATCCAAATTGATTGTTCCATAACCAATCAATGACATTAGTAATTAAATTCAATAGGAATTTGCAACTCTGTTTACTACAGAAATTGATTTGTTTGGCAATGAGGTGATCCTCATTTGTGGGTCTCTTGTAAGCAACACCACTATGTCCATTACAATTTTATGCTTACTAGCATAACATGAATACCCACTTACAATGCATCCTCCTGACACAATCTTATGCAAGCTAATAGTGATTAGTAGTTGTCAGCAATTTCTCAAATCCGAAATTCACAAATTCAAATTTAAAAACCCATTACACATACAAACTATTTTCACGGCCATGAGATTCTTCTCATAAGGTTTGGCTCTTTCACATGGTAGATTCCAACATTTGTCATGGTCGTACTCTCATTGCCATGCTCCAAACAATCTACCTGAAACCTGAACTTCAATCAGCCAAACACTTGGTAAGTCTGGATGCATATAACCTTTTCATTGCTGCAACCATCATTGAAGCATTTTCAGAATTTATAAAATTCAAATACTTCCAGCTGTTAATCACATCAATATTACCAAAACCCATTTACTTTACGCAATCATTATCATACTTTAAATTACAGGGTACAATCCCCTCATCTATGTAATTTAAATGAAAGGTTTAGATACTTCTTACTTCATAAGCGTATCATTTGTACCACCTTGCCCTTCCATAGAGCATTTTTGACAACCAATTGATCCTGACTACCCTCTTCATCCACTTACTATTCTGCATTCATAATAGCTCTTGAAATGGCTCTAGAATTGTCATCAATTCATCATTTCAGCCATTAGTTATTCATAATATCACATGCACTATCTCAATGCATTCATGCAATGCATCACAACATTTGCACCCATACCTATGTAATAAGTTACTCACACCCTTCATATGCATCTATTCAATGCATAACTACAAGATTTATAAAATCTTTTAATGCATATCTACTCAATGCTACCTTGCATTCATTCAATAATACAATGCATTCAAACATACCATGCATGGCCTAACCATGACTACTTCATATAGGTTGCATTACTATAATCAAGATCATCAATGCTTACTTTCTTTGGGCTACTATGCTTATAACAATATATACAGGCATGCTACATTTCTGTATGAATGTAGTATAAATTTCAAATACCCACATGGTATGAGATCTCCTACCTTTACCACTCCATGCAATTTTTCATAATCAAACCCTTACCCTCATGGGTCCTACTTACACCCTTGACATTACCAGTTTGGTTGGTCCTTTGCAGGAGATTGCAGAATTCGCTCATCAACTTTTGATTCTGGACTTATTTCCTTACCCCTTTCTCCATAGGGTTTCTGGTCATATTCGTCAGTATCAGCAACATATTCAGCCATGTCCATGGTGTCGTTGGTTTCCCCACTAATGCCAACACCAATGCAATAATTATCATTAGTGGTTCATTATAAACATATAATTCTTACTATTACCAACATGTAATATCATATGCATGCAAGGCATATCCTCATACACTTCATGTACAAAATTTGTAATTAGCAAGATAGGGTTTAAGGAATTTTCCCTTTTCAAGTCCCTCATCTTTGCATGGAACTCCTCTTCCACATAACAGCTGGTTTGACTTCATGGTCTTGCTACCTCTAGGCATGCAATTCTAGGATAATCATCCATATTGACAGCAGCACATTTATTTTTCAAGCAATCACTAGCACTTTGCTGCTCCGCATTCAAATTGTGGTGACTCTCCCTTGTTCCCTGCTGGATAAGCTTCCCAACACCTATCGACATGCTTCATTCTGACCTCGGGTGTGAAAACCACACCACTTCAAAAATGATGCTTTTTACCAAATATATTATGGTCTGAAATGTCAACTTCAGCCCCCTGGGATTTTCTTCCTTTTCAGCCCTGAAACTGCTGAAAAATCCATTGAGAATTTCACTAAAAATTGCTGAAATCTCTAAAAAATCCCACTTGAAAACACCAAAAATTCCTTTTTCCCAATCAGACCTCTTTCCAAATAACTTTCTGGCATTTCGGTGGCCAAAACATCTAAGCTTCTGATCTGCATCGATGATGCTAAGGAATGTTCATTGGGTCCTTTTCTCACTAACCTTCCGGTGTTTCGGCGGCTAAAATGTCTAATTTTTCTCCGCTGCTCATTGATGGGTTGTTTGCCTATTTCCTTTCACTATATCGGGCCTGTAGTGGTCTGATTCTCTGAGTTTTATCGGCGATCCGCTTGTCTATTTTCCTCCGCCGTATTGGGTCCGTAGTGATCTATCACTTCGAACTTCATCGGCAATTGGGACCATTCAGTCTTATCGCATCGGTGAGAAAATCAACTAACTGCTGCATTGACGATCGGGTGCTCTGTGCATCGGGTGGATAGTTGTCTATGCTTCAGCAACGATGGCCAACGATCCTTATAAGGTTTCTGCGAGTCACAATCCTATTGGTGGTTGGAATGACATCCCGCTGTGGCATCAGAAATTTAGTCCCATAGACGTCCGCAATGGAGGTTCCATAGGCCTTAACTTTTTTGATCGACGTCCATCGACGGTCTCATTAACTATAATCTTTCGATCGGCAGTCAGAGCGACTAGTCTCTGTGGCATCGGTGCTCGGATGCACTTCTCATCGGGTGAATATTTTTTTATGTGGCCGCAATGGCAGTTCATCATCGTTTAACCCTTTCCAATCGGCGGTCTGATCAACTAATAATTTTCGATGGCCGACGAACACTTAGAAAATTTTTGAAAATTTCTCCCTCGCATCGACTCTTCCTTCATCTAATGATCGCCGATCCACTTCACTAATCCTCAGCGATACCAACAACTATTCTTTTTCGATCGTCGATGATCTTGTTCCTTCAAAAAGTTTTGGAAACTTTTCTCCTCTGTCTTCCACCGCATCAGCCATTGGAACAACTATCCTCTGCGGCATCGGCGATCAGGGACTCTATCCGTCAGAAGGATAGTCCTCTAGCCATCCATAACGGTGGCGTACAATCAGCTAGCCTCTTCCGATGTAGTCTCCGAATGTTTCGCCGCATCGGCAACCTGATCATCTAAGCATCAACGATGCAATCAACTAATCATTGGCGATCGCCAATTATTTCACTACTTCGTAGAATTTTTGAAATTTCCTCTCCGCTGCAGGTGAGCTTCAGACTAAAATTTCCCTGTGTCGGAGGACCTTCTCACTTAGTCCTCCGATGAGCCGATGGTCGATGAACACAAATATTTCTGCAATTTTCTTTCGATTGTCTTTCGTCGGGTGACCCTCAGACTATCTCTTCCGCTACATCGGAAGAACTTCGCACTAAGTTTTTCGATGAGCCAACAACTCTAGCACTTAGAAAATTTTTGTGAATTTTCCTAGTTTCTTCTGGGCAGTGGGAACCCTGCCTCTGTTAACTATTTCTCATGGCCCTCTGAGGCCCAAATGCTGCAACATAAGCTTTGTCACTGCATCTTCATGGTCCATTCAGAACCATGCTACAACCTTAGCTCTGATACCATATTGTAACTTCCCCGAACCTCAAACCGGTGAAGAGGACGCTACTATCACCAAACATACGGGAAAATAGCCCCATGAACATTAACAGGCATATAATGCTGAAATAAAAATATTAAAACATAAAACATACTAAGATGCATAATCCTTCGTATACATAGCAAAATCAAACATACATTCATTCAAGCATACCACATGTTCATCATGATATTCATTAATCAGTAAATATAAATGCAGAGACGAAATAGTCAAGAATACTTATCTTAAAAGGAATTCATCCTGCAACCAGCTGCGTCGCTACAATGTTCCACCCAACCATAGGCCAGCATGCTCATCAATCTCTCAGCAACGCTGCCACCCCTGAGGTGGGCATGATTCCCCAAGGTATGAGGGTCAAGCAGGCTTACACAAAACAGCCAAGTCAACACAGTTAGGTTTTATCAGGCCGTCAAGGAGCTAGGAAAGGATAAATGATAAGCTGGTGGTCTCAATGGAGAGCTAAGGATGCCTGCACCAGAGCTAACCTGACTTCTAAGATGTCCACACACCCAACATCAGGAATCAGTCCTTTCTCTGCTTCACAGTCCCTCAGGCCATGAATTCCCTTTCCAATGCTCTTCAAGGGTTGTGGAGAAGAAAGCTAGCAGCCCAACTCTGTCTGAGTGTCTCCCAAACACCAGTTTTCTCAAGCATACTGAGCCTCTAATCCTACTCTAAACAGTCCGAAGACCAACCACTGCATACCTGCAGTAAAACAAGTAGCTCACAACTCTTTGATGGAGATAAAGATAGCAAGGTGACAACCCCAAATGAAAAGGTGGACACAGTGCAAGTCAACAAGACGATTCAAAGCTGTTCTTGGCCCTAGCGTGGCCAAAACAACTCAACAGCAACCACACAAGTTATTGGCACATGCAGCAACCAATACCAAGGAAAGATCAACAACCCAATCCCATAATGAAACAACAGAAACCTCGCACAGTCCGCCGACGGGGAAGAAGACAGACTCCCAGCATTGACAAGGGAAAAGCATAAATGCAGACCACAGTCGGTAACATACATGGCCACAATCAGTAAGGAGACATACCCTTACCACCAAAATCGGTATGGGATGCACAGAAACACAGCCCCAACATGAATGGTTCCTGCACGGGGAAAATTCATGGCAACAGTAAACCCTTTTCCCAGCTCCCTGCGTGAAAGGGAGAAACTTGCACAGACTGAAATCGACAAAAGTTCAGGAGTAGACCCTCTGACTTCCTAAGTAAGATGAACCAGCGATGGGAAATCCCCCAAATGTTGTGTGCGTGAGGAAGCAAAAACCTCCCTGCGTGTCCAAGATCAAGACCAAAACCGTGAGTGGAAGAGTGGGAGAGTGGTGACTGTCCGTCTGCCCTCCGCATGAGGAAGAGCGAGCTTGCTGGTGGAGTGTATGTGGGGCAAATACTGGTAGTCCTACCACCCACCACTCCCCAGCCATAACTACTCCCAACTAATCGAACAACAGAATTTTAGTAGGTGGTCGACACATGGCAAACTCCCAATGGCTCCCACGGTTTAGACAACCCCCCTCTTAACCATAGGAATCATGCCCTTTTCATTTAACGTTGCACCGTCGTAGCTAGCTATAGGTTTATTTTAATTGATGTGCATAATTACATGATGCCCAATACTATAATGTGCTGGATAGCATGATATACCATCAGCAACGATCCCTATTGTCAAAACATACACAACCAAATCGATGGTGGGGATTTTGCCTTTATCTCCACACCACGATTAATTACAATATATACATCATATATCTTTTAATGCAAACGGGGTCAAAACCAAGACATTACATACTTGTTTATCAGATGTTTTTTTAGGAATAATATGGATGAGGTTCCAGGTTTGGAGGCTCTTGAAAGGCTTGTCCCGGAGAAGACTATTTTGAGTTCTTACTCTTTATCATGTGATGTAGTCCTAGGAATGGATAGTTCTATTGTTTGTCCTATAACAACAAAGTTTTTTGATACTTCCTCGGTGTAGCCATCCTTCAAGGGGATTCTTTATCAAGTTATAGATGATTCTATTTGGATTTATCATGATAGACCGCTGGATGATTTTCTAACCCCTATGTCCTCTTAGTTGGCTCTTTTAAGAGGTAAGTAGTCTCTTAGTGCTTATTCTCCTTTACCCTCGTGTTCTCATGGTAGAAAAGGGGTTGTTCTAGGTCTTTTGGTACATAAGGTTTCTGATGTTCTATCTGCAATCTATAGAATGAGAAAGAGTTATTTGTTGGTTTATTCCTCTTGGGGACTAGCTTCGAGTAGTTTTGGGTTTGAATTCTCTCCTCCCAGACAGTATTTGTCCCCCCTTCCCCCAATATGTCTTTATTCGACCTTTTGGTTTAATATGGAAGGAGGTTTCATGCCCTCTTGAAGTCTTGTATCCCCCTTTTCATTGAAGGGGCCTTTCTTAGTTGGGTGTGGGATGAGCAGTCTTGGGGATTCCTTTTTAGGAAGTGCTTCCGTGGTAGAAAATAAAGAAATACACTCTGATCTCTCTTAGGTGCTTGGTTGTTTATATAATCCTACTTTAATGGGGAGCACTTCAAAGGTCAACCCTCTATATACTCTTCCTGATATGGTGCATGTTTTTTATTCCTCTCCATCCTCTCCTTGTGACAAATCTATTTCATCTTTTGGTGGAAAGCAATGTGATTTTATCTCTGGTGGTGTTTTTTCCTCTTCAGTCTTACTTCCTGAAAATCCTATACCTATTGGTCTTTTGGGCGATGAATCAAAGTTTTTTCGAGATTCCCCTTCATACCTGGTGGCCAATAACATTTAATCACTAGAGCCACTGACTATACAGTCCTCTTTATGTTTTTCAACGAATACTCTGAATAAGGATTCTCTTGAGGGTGGAATGTTCATAAAGGATACTCGGCCCTTAGCTCATCTTCCTTTAGTTTTTGGAACATGGAGGGGACTATATCAAACAATTACTTATATTTCCAAAATATTCAGGGGATGTAGGTCCATTATGGCTTCTATTAAGGTCCATTCGGCATTAGATGTGAGGGTTGGGTGACAAAAGACTATCAAAGGGACATTTAGAGAATGTTCTCTATGCTGTAAGGTTATCTAATTTTATTTATGTCCTACAATGTTATAGGTCTATGGGACACCTCAAAGAATATTTCCATAAAAAGGATGGTTCTAAATCATCACCCTGATGTAATTTTATTGTAGGAGACTTTGACTATAGGTGATTCTATTCTTACTGATATCAGGACTCTCTTACCTCAATGGGATTTCATTTTCCAAGATGCGATAGGATGATATAGAGTTTTAGTTATTGGATAGCTCATCAAATCCCTTCCTCGTATTAATACTTGGGGGATCCTTTCTGTTGCAGCTGCAACTGTTTCCCCAAATTTTCAAATTTTGGACCCCTTTGTTAATTTTAGCATTGCCTAGAATCGTTGGAATCCAGGAACTCTTTTTGTTTTGTTTTAATTTTGGACTATTTCGAGGTTAACTCTCTTCCAGCTTTTCAGAAAATTGCTTATGTTTGAAACTGCTGTGGGTTGCAGATTTTAGAATCTGGTTTGTTTCCCTTTGAGCTGCGTTTTCTTTTTGGAAGCATATTTCTCATGCTAGCCACGGTTTCAAAGGCCATTTATACAACTTATCGGAGCCTTTTTTCTTTAGAGAGCCTCTGTTGCGGAAATTGAACGATGATTATTCTGCAGGAGGATCTTGACTTCTTTGTTATTGCGTCGTATAGTTTGACTTGTTTATATTATCGGAGGTTGGTCGAAGTTGAGTCGGGGTATTTGATCTTGCGAAGCCGCTGTTTTGAAAGTGAAACAGGTTTTTTGGACCGCTGCGAGACCTTAAGTTGTTACGAACACTTAGCATTTTACGTTGATCTTGCGCCATAGCAAAATTTATGATTTGGATCGGAGCCTGTAGTCTGTTTATCTTCAACCCTTGTGGCTCCCAAACGAACTAGGTACCCACCATATAACTGCTCTGCTCGCCGATGCTCTGTCGGGTTTTCATCGCTTTGTCTTTGGACCAAGGGGTTTGTAGTCTTTCCTCCTCTGCCTTTGCGACTATGTAATGCACTAATTGTCCGACGTTAATGTCTTTCCGCCCATCGACTGGGATCTTTTCCTCCCAGAGTTTGAGTTTAGCTTTTCCAACTCCGATAGACTTAACGGTCTCGCGGATCCCATTGCCTGTTTGGGACCCGCTGACGCGGCTGTGAGTGAGACTACATGGCCCATGTTTCGATGTTTTAAGCCGCCGATAAGTTTTCTCTTCCCATCGTGTTGTGAGTTTTTTAAACCTCTGTGTGAGTGACAGTGGTTTTGGTACTTGTTAAGGTTTTCATGACGAGAGCGCAATACAAGGCCTCTTTTGATGACTATTCATTTTGTTGATGTAGTTTGATTGAAAAGATACAATCCTAATGAATGATAAATGTCATTTGATTGCAGATGGACTCAAGAGACTTTTTTTTACTACGAGAAGCCATAGCTGGGAGATAAGGCAGCAAAAAGTTGGTTGAGCAGTGTTAGACAGAGTTCGTAATGAAATCAACGGAATCTCAAGGAGGACACATGAAAGACAGGGCAGAATCGATGGTGACAAAATCCCAGGCTTGGAAAGATCCGTCAGTTACTGAGCAAATCCTGCTTTGTTAAGTACTCATAAGTTGAAATCTGAAAATGTAACGCATGAAGTGAATCATGAGTACTCACAAAAAAGAAAAAATGGTGATATTAGACGGTTTTGAGGAGCCCAAAGGTCACACGGTTGGGGGCAGCCCAAGCGGTTGGCTGATTTGGTTTAAATATAGGAAAGTTAGAGTTTACAGGCCTTTTTCCCTGGAAAAACTTGTGAACTATTGTTTGTGAGAGGAACTACTTCGTTTTACAATAAGAAATTACAAATTTTGCCTGTTGGAGAAGGTGCTATGTGGAATGTTCCAATGTGATGAATGAACAATGTTGAAGGGGAACTATTTTGTTTTCAACTGTGTTTCATTAATTGTGAGAGCGTTCTAACTTTATGAACCTATGTTCTTATCTGAATGTTCTCTAGTATATTCTGTGATGTTTTCCACTATGAGTAATGGAAATTTTAAGTGTTGATGAGCTATCTTGTCATGTATACTTTTATTCATGTTTGTATGTTTGGTTGTAGCAACAGCTATCTGTGATTTGCCATAACATGTGAACAATATTACATTACTCATGAATTAATACTAAGCTCTTTAGAGATAGCCAAGTTAGTATTTATTTTCTAATTGTGTGTGATTTAGATGCTTGAGAGTTTAAGACGAGAGGTAAGAACCTGCGCATCACATTGTGAATACTCCTTGCATTATTTATCAAGTTTGCATGTTAAATAGGCACTTGCATATCATACTTTAAGTCAAAAAATACAAAAATATATACGGTGGACAGAGCCGCAACCGGTAAAACCTTTTATTTTTGTTACTTGACCTACAGTAGCCAGACCGCAAACCAGACGGATTCCCTACACGAAACAGTCACGGGCTAGTTGGGAACATTGACTGGGGAGAATCCCTTGCTGTTGTTGCTTACAATTTTCCAGGACTCAACAGTTTTTGGTGCTAAAAGGAGGGCCGCCAGTGCATGGCTGGCCAAGGAAACACGTTCTCCCGAGATTATTCCACCGGTAATAGTTCAGAAGGCGGTGTGTTTCATAATCCGATTCCAGAAGAAAAAGGTAGAGAACATTTGTATTCTGTGGATAACGAAGTTGTTAATAATCTGAGAAGACACACTAGGGCATACGTGAAGAATATTGGAGGATTTTTTATTATCCCTGAATTTCCCAGAAGAGAATATAAAAGGAAAGATCATCCTATATTGGAAGACTCAGTGTTGGTTGGGGATTTGGAAGAACTTGTAGAAACAGCCTTACAGGAAGTTGTACAGCCTTTGAATCAAGTAGGCCCTGATACTCCTCACAGTTCTCCTATTCATACTCCTATTTATTCACCACCTCACTCTCCACCCAGACTCATGGCAGGCGTAAATGCAAATCAACCACCCAACCTACCGAATCCACCACCTTCCTGGAAAGCTAGATCACCTTTAAACCTAACACCTCCTTTGCATGATTTACCTCAATCTTTTGAAAAGATGCTGCCCAAATTTGACCCAAATGAGAAGATGCTAGTAGACGACCACTTGTAAAGTTTCTATTTGGAAATAGAAGGATTAAGGCCTGGGGAATATGAGGATGTAGTTTGTAGACTTTTCCCACATACCCTTAAAGGAATAGCAGCATCATGGTACTTTGGATTGCCTGCGAATTCCATCCCTAATTGGAATACCTTTGAGAGGATTTTTAGAAGTAAGTATGCAACCCAAAAAACTCATGCAGCTCTCATGAAAGGACTATGCACCTTAAAGAAGGAAAGAAAGGAGAAGGTGCATAGTTTCACCCAAAGATTTGCAGCATATCTTAAGAATTTTTCTGAAGCTAACAAACCTTCGAATAAATTCCTAATTGAATATTATACCTCAACCCTAGGACCTGAGTTGGCCATGTTTTCCAAAATGAAGGCCAAGACTAATTTAGCAGAGACCTATGAGGAGGCAGAGAGAGTAGAGGCTGAAAGGGAGAGTATCGAAGATTATCCCGAACGGCCAGGAGAAAAAAATGTGGGAAGGAAAGCTTTGTTGTTTACCAAGCCTAAGGAAGAGAAGTCACCAGATTTTGAAGAAATGGAAAAAATGATGCAGAATCTTTCTAACAGAATCATAGACTTGGAAAAGGAAAAGGAAGCCCAAAAGTTCTACAAGCCTTGTTACAAGAAAAGGGAAGATAGCGGTCCATCCCAACCCCCTCCGCACAATTCTGCATCTATGAATTTAACAGAGGTAGGAATGGACAATTTTTGCACTTTCTACCAACAACCCCACTCTGAAAAGAATTGTCTTCAATGGATAAACTCAATGATGTTGGCTATGAATCAGCTGTTGGATTCTAAATTGACAGACGATAAAGATGAAGAAGGAAAAGACAGCAATACATCAACGAAAGAACAAGAGGATGAGACCATGGTTTTATGGGACTGTGTTTCGTTATTTGACGCTGAGGAGGAAAAGGTTGTGAGGAATTAGGGCATCCTAGAAACAAATATAACAACAAGGAGCCAAGGGTTGGCTAAAGCAAACAGGCTCATGCTCCCAAATATTAAAAGACTTCAAAGGAATGTTAAGAAATTTCAAAATAACTCCTCAGCTAATAAGATTCTAGAATTTACCATCACCAGTCAAGGTCCTAGACAGACTAACATGTTTACCAAGCCCAATGAAGAAAAAATAAATAATGATAAACCAAATCCCACTGAACCTAAGATGGATTATGACATTGTGGAAGATATAAGGAAGGTAAGGGCGAACATCTCCTTATTTGAAATGTGCAAGGTGCTGTCGCAGAAAGAAAAGCTATTGAAAGCACTTGAAGCATCAGAGGAGGGGATACCCACCGACAACCAGCCCAAGGAAGAAGAATAAATTGGGGAAGCAAGCGTAGGAGGTAATCCTAAGAGCAAGAATCCACCGTTTCTCCTCACTTTTGAAATTTTTAACCACAACCTACATAATTTCTTGGTAGACTCAGGGGCATCGGTTAACATCATGCCGCTGTTGGTATGCAAAAGGATAAATGGTAAGCCTAAACCATCCACCTGGAGGGTTGTTCAATTGGATAGAATGAATTTGAAGGTAATTGGAGGATGTTCTAGTCCGCTTGTCTTCGAATGATAAGGTGTGTTAAGTTATTGATATTGTGGTGGCTGACATACCAGAAGCTTATGGGATTGTTCTGAGTAGGGACTGGTTGGAAAAGCTAAACAAATATTTTTCCTCGAAATGGTCACATCTATGGCTGCCGTATAAAGGAATCCCGAATCAAATTAAAATTTTGAGGGAGCCCCATATGAAACACAACATTACTCAATCCGAAGAAAAAAACGAACCAGTGGATTATGTTTTGGGAAATTACTTTATTGAGTTAGAACCAAGAAATTACCAAGCAGAAGAAGCCAGTGACACATCAGACGCTCGGCTTGATCTCCTTCAGTTTTCACAGGCTGATGAAATCGATTGTAAAATAGTAGACTTAGCATTAGAAGTAGATGTAAATTCATGCATAGTAGTTAGCAATTTCTGGACACTTTTTTTTTACGGTTCTAAAACGTTAGAAGGGTCAGGAGCCGGCTATGTCCTGATTGACCCCAAGAAGAACAAACATTTTCTTTCATGTAGGTTAGAGTTTGAATGTACAAATAACACAACTGAATATGAAGCATTGGTTCAAGGTTTAAGGAAAGCATTTGAATTAAAGGAAAATAATCTGAAAGTGTTTGGAGATTCTGAAATAATTGTAAAACAAATTCAGAATCAAATACATTGCATTTCTCCTCATTTATAAGCTTATCAAAATGAGGTATGGGATTTACTTAAATGTTTTAATGCATTTAATATTGTATCAATTCCAAGAGTTAAGAATGCAGCAACTGACTTGTTGGCCACATCAGCTGCGAGGCTTGTGCCCTCTAATAATCGGTGCTCTGTTGAATTGCTTTTTAGGCCCTCAGTTCCGGATATGATTACTAACCTACGAGTGTTCGACGACGATCAACAGATTATAGAATGCTTAATGAATGACGAGGCATTTAAAGGGGCGATTATTGATGATGAAGAACATCAAGCCGAGCTGAAATTTGATAATTTCATCCCTGAGGGAGTCAGAACTTTAGAATGGATGTTTGATTTAAATGAAAAATTTAGAAGACTAGCAAATGTGAAGACTCATAGCTCATCTCTACAGTTCGAATTGATCAATTTGGGGACTGAGATGAACCCTAAGTATGTGAATCTTGGAAGATGTTGTTCAGCAGCTGAAAGAAACAAGTTCATTGTTCTTTTCAATCAATACAAAGATGTTTTTTCCTGGACGTATGAAGATCTGAAGACATATGACACCAGCATTATCCAGCATGTTATCCCCATCAAATCTGGAGTCAAACCTTATCAACAGCCTTTAAGGAAAATGCATCCAAAATTAGAACCTCTAATCCAGAGTGAAGTTAAGAAATTATTGGATGCTAGAATCATTTTTAAGGTTAGACACTCAGAATGGGTTTCAAATCTAGTACCAATGAGGAAGAAATCTAGAGAAATCAAGTTATGTGTGGATTTTTAGAAACTTAAATCGTGCTTCAGATAAAGACAATTATCCTGTTCCACCCATGGAACAACTTGTTGGAGACATTTACCATCATACTCACTCTTTCGGTCAAATTGGCCTAGTTAAACCACTATCCTAAGTTTAATTGACATCAGTGGAGCATTAATTACCATCATCCCAGTCACTCCCACACCTACCTACATTCAAGGAGGCTAACTGGAGCACTCCAAGGGTGATCTGTGTGACATTAATGCACCTAATTGCTAACTGGTGGTTACTTTCAGTTCAACAAGTCAGTAACAGTCAGTTAAGGCACTTCCATTCATTAAATATATTATTTAATGATTATTTATTATTATTTAATGAACTGGAGTTAACAAGGTGCCTCCACCAACTTCTGATGGTAAGTTCAGCTTCAGTTAACCTCATCAAGGTTCATTGGATTCATGCAGTACTAGCACTTGATGGTTGGTTTGCTATGGCATGTGTTTGATCTCCTTCAGTTGAGATTAAGTCATTTATTGCACTCCAACTTTAGTTAGGGGTTGGTTAGTCAATTAGGGTTTTGGTCAAGTGGTTAACTGAGTGAGATTGCATGGCAAAGAGTTAGTTAAGCTAGACTCACTCATTGAATTCGAATTGTCCCTTAGGTATTCGAATTCTTCATGGAGTTAAGCCATTTCTATGCATGGAAATTGTAACCCATTATTGTTTATAAAATATACAGAGAGGAAACCTATTTTGGTTCCAGTTATTTCCAATTCATGAGTATTTGTTAATAATTCTTTGATGATTTTGATTCCTAGTTCCTAGATCATGTGCAAGAATTAATACAACTACTGCAAATGGTCTCAGGTTCTAAACTATTCTCTTTATTAGACAGATTCTCAGGCTACAATCAGGTGTTAGTAGCCGAAGAAGACCAATTGAAAATGACATTCAGGACTAGGTGGGGAACCTTCACTTACAGAAGAATGCCCTTTGGACTTATAAACGTTGGAGATACATTCCAGAGGGCTATGGACATAGCTTTACACGGTTTGATTGGTCGCAGTGCTGTAGTATACCTCGATGACATCACGATATTCTCGAAGAAGAGAGAAGGACACGCGTTTCATCTAAAGCAGATTTTTGAATGCTGCTGAAAATACGGTATCTCACTAAACCCCAAGAATTGCATGTTCGTTGTTACGAAAGGAAGGTTGCTGGGTCAAGTGGTTTCAAAGAAGGGGATCTCCATAGACCCAGAAAGGATCAAAGCCATTGAACAGATTCCCTTGCCCCATAATAAAAAAGGCATGCAATCATTTATGGGGACAATAAACTTTGTGTGAAGGTTTGTGCCAGATTTCGCTCAAATTGTTAAACCTTTGCAGCAAATGGTAAAGCAAAGTGTACAATTCAAGTGGACAGATGTTGAGAAGAACGCATTCGACAAGATTAAAACCACTGTTGCACACGCACCCTCCCTCAAAAGCCTAAATTTTGATAAAGATTTTATTCTGTACACTTTCGCATCTGATGATTCACTAGCAGCTGTGCTTCCTCAGAAGGAAGATGGGGGAGATGAGTTCCCCATATAATTTATGAGCACTGGTTTGCAAGGGGCCGAATTGAATTACCCAGCTATAGATAAACAAGCTTACGCAGTGTTCAAAGCGGTGAAACAATTCAGGCCCTACATACTAAAGAACCGGACCAAGGTAATCGTCCCACACCCAGCTATGAGGTCCCTTTTCTTACAGAAGGAGTTAGGAGAAAGAAGGGGAAATTGGGTAACATCTCTTCAGGAATATGACCTTGAATTCAAGCCAGCTTCTATAGTTAAAGGGAAAGGGTTGTGCAGACTAATGACTAAAAATAGAAACAATGAAGAACATGCCTGGGAAGACGAAGCTGAATTACATTTGATGGATGTATGTCCTCTTTTCATAGCCCTGGAATCTTGGTATCGATACCTTGTACATTACCTTTAGACAGGATCATTACCAGAACATTGGAATTCTAAGCAAAGAAGAGCATTGCATCTTAAATCAACCTCATATCAAATTATTGAAGGAATATTATTTAGAAAAAATTACGACGGAGTTCTTCTTAGATGCTTAGAGAAAGAAGATGCGAAGAAGGTAATGACGGATTTGCATGATGGGCCTGCTGGGGGACATTTTTCCGGAGATACTACAACTCATAAAATTCTCAGAGCCGGATACTATTGGCCCACGCTTTTCAAAGATGCACATGCCCATGTCAGAAAGTGTGACATTTGTCAAAGGTGTAGTGGAAGACAAGTTAAAGCAGCAGGACCATTGAAACCTATGATAATAACATAGATAAAGCCAAATTCTTCCCTGCAACACAAATATATTCTGACAGCAACTGACTACTTCACTCACTGGGTTGAAGCCATCCCCTTGCACAAAATAAATGAGGATGCGGTCATAGACTTCTTGCAAGACCATATTATGACCAGGTTTGGAGTTCCAATTTCTTTAGTTTTTGATAATGCTACTTACTTTTCCTCTATAAGATTAACTACTTTTTCTCATGACAAAGGGATTAAGTTGCATTACTCTGCTAATTACTATCCATAGGGAAATGGTTTAGTGGAATCTACAAACAAGAACCTGATTAGGATTTTAAAAAAGACGGTGATAGAAAATTAGAGGAGTTGGCACTCAACGTTACCGAACGCCCTTTGGGTTGATAGAGTCACCCCCAAGTCTTCGATAGGAGTGTCTCTGTATACCCTTGTGTATGGTAAAAAGGCTATTATACCCCCCAATATCATGCTACCCTCTTCCATAATAGCTCAGGAATCCAGAGGAACGGATAATGAAGTCTTGCAAATGAGGATATATAATCTCCTGAAGGCAGAAGAGTCTCGATCTAAAGCTAGAGAGTGCTTTAAACAACAACAAGAGGTAGTAAAGAGATCGTTTGATAAACACAAGGCCAGAACAAAATATTTTGAGGTGGGAGATTTGGTTCTCAAGTAGGACCACCCCCATGATGAGAAAGGAAAACACACGAAATTTCAGCAGTTGTGGGTGGGACCTTTCCAGATTGCGGCAAAGCTTGGCCCCTCAACTTATAAATTGCAAGACTTATAGGGGTGGGAAGAGAACTTACCAGTAAATGGTTTAGTTCTCAAAGCTTATTTTTCCTGAGTTTGTTTGTGTTCTTTTATCTTCTATATAAATAATTTGACTTGGTCGTTTACTTTAAATTATGTAGTTCTGTTTTGTTTTAGTCTAAATTTTGACTGATTTCAATAAAGGAGGCAAGCTCACGGTTGCATGGAGAACATCAGATTTTTTTGGAATGATTAAAGTTCTTGGGTATAAGACTGTGTATTATTGTTTATCTAAAAGAATTTCTTCTATTTTAGCAGTTTTCTCGAGTGGCTATGAACACATTAAAGTCATGCTTAACCCTTGTAAAATAAACCAGAATCAAAGGGTTTGGAATACTATTTTGAGGCTCCATCCATATCACATTTAAAATGTCCTAGGGAGTGACAACAAAGGGCCCATGGAAAGAAAGTAGGGTAAACATTATATTATATATAAATGTTCCCATGCCAAGAATTGAACGCCAAAAGGCAGAATAGAGTCGAGAACTCCTATGAAAGCACTATGTATCAAAACAAATACTGAATCATATAAGTACTAAATTGCCAAAATTTCCTCTCCGTCCATGAGCTAAAAATTAAATACATCTCTCACACAAAAGGACACTATGGATAGAGGAGCCTGAATAAAAAATCAGAAAGAAAGGCATGCAGGAGGACTCATATGAAAAGACAAAAGCTGAAAAGCACAAAAGGTGCAAAATGGCATGGGAATGAGGAACAAATGAATATTTCTATTTACCATATGCTACAATCCTGTGGTGTCCAAGCTGGTAGATACCTAAAGACAGAGGTAACAAATGAAATTCATCTTCCTGGCCTCAAAAGAGTTATCTTGACTTGAAAATCCTGGTTTCCACTCTCCTAAATTGGACCATCATCAATGATCAAAAGTACATATATTTTCCATTTGATAAATCCAAATATCTAGAAGAATTCAACAGGTTCATTTGTCATTAAATAGTCTATTACTCAAGAAATAATCGTCCAGAGATCTCGGTCCACCAGGTAGTCGCCAATTGTTGCAGCTGCAACTGTTTCCCCAAATTTTCAAATTTTGGACCCCTTTGTTAATTTTAGCATTGCCTAGAATCGTTGGAATCCAGGAACTCTTTTTGTTTTGTTTTAATTTTGGACTATTTCTTGGTTAACTCTCTTCCAGCTTTTCGGAAAATTGCTTATGTTTGAAACTGTTATGGGTTGCGGAATTTAGAGTCTGGTTTGTTGCCCTTTGAGCTGCGTTTTCTTTTCGGAAGCTTATTTCTCATGCTAGCCACTGTTTCAAAGGCCATTTAAACAACTTATCGGAGCCTTTTTTCTTTAGAGAGCCTCCATTGTGGAAATCGAATGATGATTATTCTGTAGGAGGATCTTGACTTCTTTGTTATCGCATCGTATAGTTTGACTTGTTTATTATATCAGAGGTTGGTCAAAGTTGAGTCGGGGTATTTGATCTTGCGAAGCCACTGTTTTGGAAGTGAAACAGGTTTTTTGGACTGCTGTGAGACCTTAAGTTGTTACGAACACTTAGCGTTTTACGTTGATCTTGTGCCATAGAAAAAGTTATGATTTGGATTGGAGGCTGTAGTCTATTTATCTTCTGTCCTTGCGGATCCCAAATGAACTAGGTACCCACCATATAACTGCTCCACTCGCTGATTCTCTGTCGTGTTTTCGTCACTTTGTCTTTGGACCGTGGGGTTTGTAGTCTTTCCTCCTTCACCTTTGCGGCCGTGTAACTCACTAATTGTCTGATGTTAATGTCTTTTCTCCTGCCGACTGGGATCTTTTCCGCCCAGAGTTTGAGTTTAGCTTTTTCGACTCCAATAGAATTAACGATCTCGTGGATCCCATTGCATGTTTGGGACCTGCTGATGTGGCTGTGAGTGAGACTACACAGCCGATGTTTCGATGTTTTAAGCCGCCAATAATTTTTCTCTTCCCATCGTGTTGTGAGTTTTTTAAACCTCTGTGTGAGCGACAGTGGTTTTGGTACTTTTTAAGGTTTTCATGACGAGAGCGCAATACAAGGCCTCTTTTGATGACTATTCGTTTTGTTGATGTAGTTTGATTGAAAAGATACACTCCTAATGAATGATAAATGTTTTTTGATTGCAGACGGACTCAAGAGACTTTTTTACTACGAGAAGACATAGCTAGGAGACAAGGCAGCAGAAAATTGGCTGAGCAATGTTAGAAAGAGTTCATAATGAAATCAACGGAATCTCAAGGAGGACACACGAAAGACAAGGCAGAATCGATGGTGACAAAATCCCAGGCTTGGAAATATCCGTCAGTTACCGAGCGGATCCCGCTTTGTTAAGTACTCATAAGTTGAAATCTGAAAATGTAACGCATGAAGTGAATCATGAGTACTCACAGAAAAGACAAAATGGTGATATTAGACGGTTTTGAGGAGCCCAAAGGTCACACGGTTGGGGGCAGCCCAAGCGGTTGGCTGATTTGGTTTAAATATAGGAAAGTTAGAGTTTACAGGGGCTTTTTCCCTGCAAAAACTTGTGAACTATTGTTTGTAAGAGGAACTACTTCGTTTTACAATAAGAAATTACAAATTTTGCCTGTTGGAGAAGGTGCTATGTGGAATGTTCCAATGTGATGAATGAACAATGTTGAAGGGAACTATTTTGTTTTCAACTGTGTTTCATTAACTGTGAGAGCGTTCTAACTTTCTGAACCTATGTTCTTATCTGAATGTTCTCTATTATATTATGTGATGTTTTCCACTATGAGTAATGGAAGTTTTAACTGTCGATGAGCTATCTTGTCATGTATACTTTTATTCATGTTTGTGTGTTTGGTTCTAGGAACAACTATCTAAGATTTGCCATAACATGTGAACAGTATTACATTACTCATGAATTAATACTAAGCTCTCTAGAGATAGCCTAGTTAGTATTTATTTTCTAATTGTGTGTGATTTAGATGCTTGAGAGTTTAAGACAAGAGGTAAGAACCTGCGCATCACATTGTGAATACTCCTTGCATTCTTTATCAAGTCTGCATGTTAAATAGGCACTTGCATATCATACTTTAAGTCAAAAAATACAAAAATATATATAGTGGACCAGGCCGCAATCGGTAAAACCTTTTATTTTTGTTACTTGACCTAGGGTAGCCGGACCGCAAACCGAACGGATTCCCTACACCAAACAGTCATGGGCTAGTTGGGAACATTGACTGGGGAGAATCCCTTGTTGTTGTTGCCTACGATTTTCCAAGCCTCAACACTTTTCGAACCAGGAATTGTCCTATTTTCCAAATATTTTGGTCAAGACTTTCATCTTCTCAATTGTTAAGGTCCTAATTGTCATCATTCAACATATCAAGGGAATTTTTTTAGTCTTGTATTTCATATTGCAAACAGGTTTATTCTTGGGGCGACCTTAATTTCTTGTTGGGGGAGGCAAAAACTTGGGTCCCTTTTGCTCATCAAGGTCCTCTTTCTGACCTTTTCACCAAGAAATTAGAGGAATTTTCTCGTTTTAACTTTCCTCCTATTGTTCTTGGGCTCACTTGGAGAAATATGAACTTGGGTTAACAAAGAGTTGAAAAGAGATTAGACTCTTTCTTAGTCAATGAAGGCATTTTGAATCTTGCACCATGTATCAAGATATGAGTTGGGGAAGGTGGGATTTCATACCATTTCCACATCTTCCTTGAACTTAAGGGAAACTCTGGTAAACCCTCGGGGCATTTCCAATTCAATGCAATATGGTTGGAAGATGTTGCTTAAATAAGATTGGTCGATAGTTTATGGATCCATTTTGATCATAGAATTTGTCTATCAATGGATGTTCAAATTATGAATAACCTTAAAATACATAAAACTCATACTATACCATGGGTGGTGGAAAGAATAAGGTTACATGCAATGGACCTTCACAGAATCGATAAGAAACTTCATATTTTGAATCTTGAATCCAAAAGAAATAAATGGTTAGATGATGAAGAAGATTCTCTTAGGCTCAAGAGTAGAGCCATCTGGTTACAAAAAGGGGATAAGATTTCGAAGTTCTTCCATAATCATATCATACATAGGAATAACGTCAATACTATGTGGAAAAACGATGAGGATGATGGTATCCAGGTTACTAGTTTTCACAATATTGCAAGAGTTGGAGTCAGTCATTTTTCAAATATGTACAAGGAGGAAAAGAAAGCATATTTGGATTTTATGTTAGGAATTATAGATCATTTCCCATCCTTTATTAACAACGATCATAATTTATCCCTCAATGAACCGGTAACTCTTGAAGAGCTAAAGGAGGCTATCCATTCCTTGCAGAATGATAAAATCTCAGGCTTGTGGATGACCGATATATTTCTTCTCTAGTTTTCTAGAGCTTATTGAGAATTATCTACTTGTTTTGTGTTGAAGAGTAGAGGGTAATAGGTAGAGTTCTAGCTGCTTACAACTCAACTTTTATTTCCCTAACTCCTAAATCTAATCATGTGAACAAAATGGCGGAATTTAGACCAATCTCTCTCTATAATGTTATTTACAAGCTTATTGTGAAGGTTATTACCAAGCAAATTAATGGTATCCTCTCATTAGGTATCTCTTACAAACAATTCACCTTTTTAGAGGGATGACACATTCATGATGGCATTGGTATATCTCAGGAAGTCCTTCATATTTCTAAGATGATCTATTCCCTTGCAATTGTTATTAAAGTTTATCTTTCCAAAGCATATGATTGGGTAAACTATACCTTTCTCGAGTTGGTTAGTCTATAGCTGGATTTCGATATATCATTTGTTAACTGAATCCTATCATGTATTCGACCTATTTTTTATGTAGTCTTGATTAAAATATCTTTTACCTCCTTATTTACACTAGGAAGAGGTTTAAGAAAAGGGTGGGCCCACTAGCCCCATTTTTTTTTGTTAACTATGGAAGGTCTCAATAGAGCTATAGTATAGGACAAAAGGAGTGGTTCTCCGAGGGGCATCCAAATTGGAGGTATTGTATATATCACTCATACACTCTTCATAGATGATATTCTATTTTTTTTATTTGTCTATTTTCTTTGAAGCTACAAGAGTGATATGCAACCCTGGGAAGTCATTTGTTTCATTCTTGAATTTAAGCCTTGAATCCACAGTGATACCTTCCCAATTTTATTTATTTTTATCTCGGATATCTCACAATGTATTAAGTATATAGGATTTGTTATCAAATCAAATGATTATCATCATTGTGATTAGGTTTGGATCATAGGAAAAGATGAGAAAAACTACACCTATGGTACAATTAGTGGATTTCCAGGGTAGGTAGCTGATTGATCCTGATTAAGTCTATTTTGGAAGTTCTTCTAGTATTTTGGGTATCCATGGAATATGTCCCTTATATCATTTTAGATACTATCAGAAAGCTATGTTTTAGTTTTCTTTGAATAATGAAACTTGATGAGAAACCATTCCTTTGGGTTTCTTGGAAGAAGATTACTCTCCGAAAGGAGATTGGAGGATCGGGTTTGAAAAATTATCATTGCTTATATAGAGTGCTTGTAGCAAAGGGCATTTAGAGAGTTTTATAAGGAAACGGTCTATGGGTTCATGTGGTATATCATAAATATATTCTCCCACTTACAACTAAAAACTGGTTCATAATTCATGGCAAGCCTATTAAAAATGTCTCAAACATATGGAAGGCTCTTATCTTAGCTTTTGAGGTCATTGGTAATTGGTTATCTTGGGAGATCAGTAATGGGAGGAATGTTCAAATTGGTGAATATAAGGGGATTGGATCATCACCCAACCATATAGTTCATTTGAGAATGATAGAATCTTTGATGGACAAAGGCTTTATTTTCCTAAATTAGATCTAGGACCCACAAAACTCTTCCTCATTGTGTCAATCCTAGATGGGTTTTGATGACCTTAGTTTTGAAGCAAAAGATATGATCTCTTGGGATGTTTATATTAAATCTCTCCAAGACAGCTATATACATTTGGTAAAATGTGATGATAATATACTTTCTTCCAAGAACATCATTGGTGGAAATTAGCTTACTAGTTTGGGTAATAGGATAATTAGAGAAGACGAAGATCACCCTAAACCTGAGTGGTGGACTCAGGTGATCTGGAAGTTATAATTCCCATTAAAGAATAAGTTATTCATGTGGATCGGGTTGTGTGGAAAAGTTCCATTGTGGGACTTTATGATCATTAAATTTCCCAGTGGTTCGAGTCTTTGCTCTCTGTCCAACGAAGTAAGTGAAAGCAACAATCATGTTTTTATTTCATGTGACTGCATATATGATATCCATGTGGAATTTATCCTCTCAAGTTAAAGAGATGCAATTATTTTTGAACAGGGATAAACTCCTCAGGGTTTTTCAGACTTGGCTCAACAATGACAATTTCTTGGTTTATAAGGCTCTCTATCTTCTCATGATCTAGGGTTTATGGATGGAACACAACAAGGTTGTTTTCGAGGAAATTTACATCCCTCCACATGTATATGTTGCAAATATTTTGGTTATTCTTAATCAATTCCTGGAATTGGATGAGCCAAAAATCCCAAGTCAAATTTTGGTGGAGAATATTCACAAATCTAAAAGATGGTGTTTTTTCAACATTGCCTCACAAGGTACACTAGGTGTGGGTGGAGATGGGGGGATCATATATTTATCGTACTCTCATTTCTACATTTTTGTAGCTATATTGGGTTAATATTCCAACAATAGGGATGAATTAATGGTAGGGATGCTAGTTTTACATCTGTAAAACTCCATTGATATACAACATCTTCAAATATTAAGGGATTCCCAATTGGTTTAATTGGATTCAATTGAATAGAGATCCTAAGAAAATTTACCTTAAGCTCCTTTTCAAGGAGACTATTTGCATTGCAGGTTTATTTCAAGTTATATATTACCAACATATCTACAAGGAAAGGAATGTCCATGCATAGCTACTTTCTGCAAGAGGGGTCTCCAAGAGGGTGATGGTACCTAGCACGTATGGGAGGTAAAAAACGACTATATTAACGAGCATGATTTGGGCCCACATATGGGATAAACCTTATGGTTTATTTATGTTTTCAAGTTCAATAGGCTTATTTTGATGTGATAGATTTGAACTGTTATTATCACTAGTATTAACCTTTATTTCTTATTTTTGGAATGTTTTATGCCACTTTTTAGTATTGACATTTTGATGAATAGTATTTCTTGTATAGAGTCAATGTTTATGATGATGAGCATTTTGATGTATGACCTTAATTTGGTCTAATGAACAATGTGATTCAGTTTTATTAATATAAAAATTGGTCTACGGGTTCTTTTTGTGGAAGAAAAAAAGCACATGAAATAAAAGGAGCCTAACCACTCTTGAGAAAATGGTCCACAATTCTTAACTTAACATGTTATCCATGGAAATATAATTATTTCTTGGTTCAATCCTTGAACAAGGATACAATACTAAATTATTAGAATTATCTGTACTTATTCCATTCATTTAAACTCTAGTATCCAATACTAATTAGTGTACAATCAAGGCCTTATTATTACCCACAATCTTGTTGCCTACAATCCTATTAAGAATCCCCACACCAAATAAGGAAACTAGAATAACCACATTTGAAAAGGTCAATTCAACCAATTCTTAAAGAGAATAATTACACATATAAAAATTTATTAATTAAACTAGTGTTTTGAAGAATCAAATTCACTGACATCAAAAGTGTTCTTCTCTTCAAACAGGGTTCTCTAAAGAAATGGAGCCCTCCATAGTAATGAAAAACTTGAGAGTACTCAACTATCTAGAGAGGAAGAGATGCAAGAATAAGAGATACAAGCTCCAAGTGGTTAATCTATTGAATTATTCGAGTAAACCCTAGTCCTTTGTATAATATGCATCTACAACTTGGTGATAGCTTGATGCACAAATTATTTATCAATGTGTCATGTGTCTATTATGTTGATGAGGCACCTCCATCCAAAGGCTTCGAGCTTTACCAATATCTTGATGAATCTATCTTAGAGATATCATGTAATGTCCTTATTCCCTTACCAAATAACCAAATTCTTAAGCCATCCAACACTAGTTTATAGGAAAGGGGGGCTTGACCCATGATATTGTCCTCATATAAATAAATATTTTTTCCATTTTCAGGGATCCAATATAGTCCTTTTTGTATTATGGGTCAAACTACTTTACATAGCTTCCATATGCATGATCATCTACCCTTCCACATAGTTTCATCTACACATATTGGCCTAATATCTCTTAAATATTTTTTTTCCCTTATAGCCATCTTCCACCATTGATTCTCTCTAGTTATGAGCATTGACACAAATTTTACCCTAGGTTTGAGTTTATAAATATTAGATATTTAATGCTTATTCCACCATTGAGAATAGGATCCTTAACAGTTTCTTGCTTAATAAAGTAAAAAAAAAATTATTTGACTACACCCCATTCCCACAAAAATATTCAGATTGAGTTTCCCATTTGTTCATGATATGTGATAGAAGAAGAACAGAGGAGCATTGAAATAAAGGAAATGTGGATAAAACAGATTTGATGAGGATGATCTCACTAGTATAATTCAACCACTGATCCCCCCAAGATTGATTTTTCTATTTGTTTTTCTATAAAATGTGAGGCCATCCTATGATTTAGGAAACTTTAAGGAGATAGGAGTGTCAAGATACTTCAAGGAGGTCCATCTAAACTTTCTTACAAAGCCAAAGATATGTGATATGCTTCGTAGTAACCTTAGCAATATATTATATCTATATGCATGGATTTTTTATGAATTAACCAATCCCCCTGATGCTTAAATAAAATATTCCAAAATATGTTTGAACTTAAAACAATTAATCGTAGATGCCCCTCCTAAGAAGTGCATGTCATTTGCAAACATAGCATGGTTTATAAGTTTAAGACATGTTTCAAGACCATACATTTATCACCTTTGTTGTATGTTGAGTGTATTTCCTCCTGAACCATAGTGATGTTCCTGAAATCTACCTCTTTTCTATTGATCCCCCTTGAATCTATGAGAAAAGCTTGAGATGAAGCATATTTACCCTAGTGGCTAGAATTTTAGATAATATTTTATATGCTACATTTCATAGAGATGCCCAAATTATTAAATATATGTTGTAATTGTCCCTTTAGGAATCAAGGATGTAAAAGAACAACTCATTGTTACCCTATCATTGTTTTTTCCTTTAGTCCAACTGGGAGTTTTGTGGATATTTGATTTAATAATGTGATAGCTTCTCTAGTAAAATGATCCATTTCATGGGCCTTGTCTACTTCCAAGATCCAAATGACCTCCACTGTTTGACTTTACACTACTTCTCAAGAGAAAGATTCTCCTTGTTTCTAATTAACATAGGAATATTATGGACAACCTTATCTTTCCCTATTGAGATGGAACTTCCCATTTCAAAATATAGACTTTTAAAGTGTCTATGTGACTCCTCTTGTATCTCACTGAAATCAATGATCAACGTTCCTTGAGAGTTAAATCTTTGTGATTGTATTTCTCTACATTATCCCCTTAGCCTAATAGTGAAAGTATGTGGTATTTATATACCCCACATTGAGCCTTAAAATTCTGGATTCAAGGAACCATAGCTCTTCCTCTTGTTTATGAATTCGGTAATTTTTTTGGATTAATTCCTATTCCTCTATCAAGATCTTTCGTTACAGTCAGTTCTTCCAATATCCTTGAATATTTTTTTAACTCATCATGGTATTTTTTTCTCCTACATGGAAACAATGTGTAATGGGTTTTGGCCCATTGTTTCAAAGAACATTTTTCTAGGTGTAGTTTTTATTCCCACACAAAATTTGGTGAACCCTATATTGAAAGATTCAATTTGTCCTAAATGATCCCCAAGGCCTTCTTCTCCTTGACCTCTATAAAGGATAGAAGGATGGGATTATGAACAAAAGTAGATGGAAGACGAATCTTAGTAACAATAGATGGACCATCCAAGAGGGAAAAACTATGGATTAACAACCTGTCTAGTCTTGTTGTAAGGTTCCTTGACCCAACCTTCTATTTTACCAAGTGAAAAATCATTTTTTAGGAGAAATATCAATCAGAGATTGGTCGATCATCACATCCTATATGACCTTACCAAACTGATCCATAATTATACTTCTTCCTCTTCTTTATTTCTAAGAAATATTTATATTGAAATCCCTCGCTACAATTATTCTTTGTGATAGGATCCTCTCTTTCAATATAGATAACCATCTCTAGAACTCCGCTTTTTCTCCATATAAAATTAGTACATATACATTACAATCTCTAAATATCTATTTTTTTTAATGTTTCCAATCCCTAACAAGAATCATTGCAATCTTTTTAGTCAGTCAAATTTCCTATACTCTCTAGCATCCAAAAAGGTAGTTATTCCCCCTAATGCTCCTCAAGCGCTTATTGCTAATCCTTTGCATTACTTCCAATTTTTTTAATTGCTCTAGCTTCTTCCACTTCCATTTTGGTCTCTTGGACAAGAAAAATGGAAGGTATTTCACCTTGAGAAATTCCTTTATTACTTCTACTTTATTTTTTATCCTCACACCCCTGTAGTTATAGGAGGTTCTAATCATTCTCCATTAGATGGGAGGGTCGTCATTCTTTCTTCATTTTCATATTTTCTTTTACTAGGGATTTTGGATGAATCATTTTGAAGGATACTATAGTGTTTTAAATACCAAGAATGTTCTCCTTTAATGCTTATTCTTCTTACTTATCCTTGGTTGATTTCCTTCCATACTCTTAAGGAGGACAATTTTCTTTCTGTGATTCCTCCACCTCTTCTTCCTACAACTACTTAACTTTATTTCTTGTCACAATGGTTCCAGGAGTATGTAATCCCCTTGCTTGCAATGAATTGATTTATTTGATCGGTTATGAGGGGATTATTTTATGTTGGTGCCCTTATTTCCATTATCTTCAATCACCGATTACTCCATTGGTTTAGCCTTATTGACAGGACATGCCAATGAAAAGATTTTGGATTGATCTATGACTTTCTCCATAGAATCTAATTGAAAGAGTGCTTGGAAATGATTAGAAGTGGGAATTGAGGGTGAAATTGAATGAGTCCTCAATGAACCAATGTAAAATATAGATTTTGTCCCTTTAATAATGTGTTAGCATCCATTTTCACTCTCATGAGTGTGTTGTTTATGAAAATAGGATTTAGATTAGTTTCTCATAAAATCCCCATACTCATCACATGTTTTACACTTGAACGTGGGTTATTCATAGTCTAATTTTAATATGGGTCAAACCATCCATCCATAATTTAATAGCTTAAGGGATATCCTTTTCTATGTCTACATTAACACAAATATGAGCACAAGTGAACATAAGATCCTTTGGCTGAAATTTATTGATATATCTTCCAAGGGGGTTTTTGGATGCCAAGTCCTCATCAGTCCAATAATGTAGATAGACATGAGGAGGATGAACCCACATTAGGACTACTGAAGGGATGCCTTTTTCTAATTTGAAGGAAAACAACCATCAATTCAAGTACATTGCTCTTAGCCTCATAAAATATGGATCGCTCCTAAATATGATACCATGGTCTTCTTTTCTCTCAAAAAATAATAAAAATACCCACACCCACAAAGCTCTATCACATATCTCCCTTAACAAGTAGCTTTTAATTCTTAGTTATCCAAATCTCCATTTTTCTAGGTAAAGGTTATATCCTAATGAACTAGCCAACCAAACAATGTTTAGAGAAAGAAATTTCCTTAAGACACAAAGTTCAGGAATAAATTTTAACCTTTGGGATGGATGGAAGGGAGGCCTCAAGGGCATGAAATTCCTCTACTTCTACATTATGATAATCCCTGAATTTGATTTTGGGAGAGACTCCATGGGCGACTTGAAACACGGACACAATAAGATGGCGTTGCAACTAGAGTTTGCATATATTTTTAAAAATATCACTTATTTGTGCCCAAGCCATTCTCAATTGGCTCTCAACATTGCTAAATAATTGGAATATCAACAGTCTTAGAACAAGTTCTTTGTGGAAATTCTCATAAAAACAATAATATTTTTCAATGTAGCGATGAAAGTTTCAAATCCAAATCATGGAAAACATGATGGCCATGCTCCAAAAGGTTCTCTAACAACAATATGTCTACGATTAAGTGGTTTTTTCCCATTTGATTTTTCCTCCTCATCTTTTAAGAATGCATAACCTCTTTCACCTATGGCATGCAAACTATCATGCTCCAACATCTTTCATCACATATGACTATATTCTTGTATATATCAACAAACATCAAGAATTGCATGAACCAAGGTGACCTCCATTATGCCTACTATTTTCCATAAATATCAGTCGGTTTTTTTCTTCAAGTTTCCAAAAAATAGAGATACACTATTTAGAACATCTATGATGTTACAAAATCATCTAAATCTCCACTTGGCACTCTAAAGTATTCTTAACTCTAATGGACATGTCTACTTCTATCTAGGAGTTATGTTTATTATCTTCTACACCTTTAGAAGATTTCCAAACATCTCATCAACACTTCCCACTTAAGAAGGTAGGAGTTTCCATGCCACACAATCATTGATATCCTTACCATGCTTTAGATAAGGACTTGCTCAAATCCTTGCTCCCATTTCCACAAATATGAAGAAAATGTTAAATTAGTTCAATAGTTTTGGGTATTAGTTGATTTATTTAGTTTCCCCTTTTCATTATCTACAATTGAAGCATTGCCTTCTACATTAATGTTCCTCCTTTCCAACTTCCATTCAATATTTTTACTATTAAAAAAGGACTCCTTATGGTTTTTTAACCTATTTTCTTCAATAAATCATTATTACTAGTTTGAGTGCTCCACACTTAGAAAAAGAAAATGGTTTGTACCAAGGCCCCTACGTCGGAAAGCTTGTATATTATTGCATACTCTACTTGATGTTGAAATATTGTAACTTCAAAGCATATTCTAAATGTATTTTACTAATGTACCCCAAGGGAGATGTTATTATTCCTCCGTTGAGATGTTACTGTTGTAATTGGTCATCATAGAGTCATGAGGTAAAGCCTCCATTTCAAGTTGGGTCATTAGTACCCTAATGAATATAAGATAATATTGTTTTCAGTATTCCTAGGTGAAGTCATCCCAGACAGTTTAGTGGGGCCGACTTGTGTAGGGTAAAATTTAGTTGGCTCAAAGTGTACATATGGAGGAGTTGTGATCCTCATTAGAACACAGACTCACTCACTTAAGTAGAGAATATGAGAGAGAGAGAGAGAGAGAGAGAGATCAACGAGGAGAATAGATATTTTGGGGTTTTATCTTATACATCTTATACATAGGAAGTTTTGTTGGGTTTTCTTATTCTTGAGGGTTTCCCAGGATAGATATTGCATCTATCTTGTCATTGTGTTTCTTTCAATGATTATGCATATGCTACTGCTATGAATTTCGATTAAACACTAATGATATCTAGCCTAGCATATGAAATCTTAACATGGTATCAGAGCTAGCCTGAATAGGACATCTTTCACAAGGTGAAACACTCTCTCCTTGTCACATACCCCAAATTGCAAAAACATTTTATGTTTTAGGAGACATTATGTTTTAATTTTATTATAAAGTTTGTAATTAATGACCAAATGGGGTCAAGGATAATTGCATTTAATTGCTGAATATTTTATTAATTAATAAATGAAAGATGAGACAACAACTTAAGGAGGTTGTTAAATGAGTGTTTATTGGTCACTTGGTGGAATATGCTGGGTTGAGAGAATATTGACACTTGACAGCATCCTCAAACTACTTCTAGCTGTTGCAGGAGGAAACTTCCCTATTTTTGTGGTCATGTTCCCCAAGAAAGTGGAACAAGAGTAAGTGGCTCATTAATTGAAAACTGAATCAAAAGACATAGGCATGCTAATAAAACTACCCATCAAATTCAGCTGAGGCTACTCATTCTTTACTTGTGAAATTTTCTGAATGAAATTAGTGCACAAGAAATTCGATGGAGGGGACAAGCCGCAGAAGTGTTTGAGGGGAAAGTGCTGATTCACTGAACTAGTGCAGCTATTTTGAGCCGAGTTCTTACTGCTACAGGCATAAATATAACTACTGATTACTCTGTGGGGTTGTAGAGGTTTCTAAACCTATACTCTCACCCAGTGCTTTCAACCACGTGGACCAGTAGACAAGCTCGGGGGTCCTAAGATTTGCAGCTCAGCTGTCTTCAGGAGTTGGTTGGGATGAATGAGCTCCTTAAGTTGTTGTCTCCTCTGCTATACAACAAGGTTCTACATGTTATTTCTAATTTTTTCGTGCGAGTATAGAAATATGGAATGTATAAATTTAGAATTTGATGCATCTATATGACTACTTTGTTCGTTAGTTAAATATTCTATTGATCTAAGATTTATAAGTTCTGTTTCTGTTATGTATTAGAATAAATGATTTAGGGTTAGTGAAAATTTACTAATGGATAAAAATACCTGACTGTATTTTTCCACACCTTCAAGAAGGTAGTACTCTAGTACAGTAGGTGAAAATAAGTATGATGAGTAAATTAATTCAAGAAGTGTAGGAATATAATTATTTACTTTCAACTGTTAAAATATTTATCAGAATGTTTAGCAGGAAATCCCTCCATTTTCAGAAGTTTTTTTAACTAGAATATATCTGTAAAAACTTATAAATATAAACTTCTACAAAATAATGTTGATTAAAAGACATTACAAAGCAAGTGGAACTGTGTTTACTTGTTAACACAGTAAACACTTTGTCTTTAAAACTTAAACCTAATATAGATACCTATAATTATTAAGTATTACAGAAAGAGAATATTTACATAAATAGGAACAACATAGATTATTATAACATTATAATGAAATTGTAGAAATAATCTAAGTTTTATAAATAAAAAATGCATAGTTACAGTAACATTGTAATATAAAATAACAACTACCAAATAATTAATAGGAACCATAATAAAAATGATGTAGAACATAATTAACAATAAAATTTCTATGAATTTTTATTGGGTCTAAACCCCAACTAGGAAATTCTGTCAAAGAAAGACAACTTATGTATGTTCCCTTCTAATCATGGAAATCCTTAAATAAAACCCTCGCTGTTTACAAGCCTAGATCTATATAAATATTATATTCAATTTTACACATCAGAGTAAAAATATTTTAAAAATAAACAGAGTTGGAAGGAATAAATTTAAAATCAATATTTTAAATCTTCCACATGTTTAAAGGTCAAATATCACGACCAAGAAGAATCTCATTTCTTCTATTTTATATTCTCAACTTTTATTCATAATAAAAACCCTATAATAATATTTAATAAAATACAAATCAAAATTGACATAAACATCTCAAAATCAAAGACCATAATTTCTTGAAAGGATGTAAAATTTATTAAAAACAAACACAGATTCTTTTAAAACCCAAAATGTCTCTATTTGTTAACAATATTTAACAAACAAATGGTCGAGACATACAGCTATCAAAATGACTCATTAAATATAAGCTTGCGAAATAAAACTCTAACATATTTTAAAAATCGTAGCACTTCACAATGAAGCTACGGCCTTATGTCTTGTCCAAAAATAATTACTGTAAATCAAACAAGTTACGACCACACGACCTTTCCAACAAAACATTGAACAACATAGCCACGGAATAAGAGCTCAAAACTCGTTGAAACCATATCATCCAAAACCCCATACATCATCATAGAAGGAAACCTCAGGCATGAAACCGAGGCTTACCCGGTTGCTGAAGAAACATGGAACTCCTCTGCGCGAAGTATTCTAGCTCACAGTCATGAGACTCCACCTGTAGAAAATCCTGCACATTAAATCAGAGAAACATTAAGTTCTTATTTAAAAAGAAAACCTAGTAATAACAATAAAGTTTATGACAAAATGCCAAAAGGATAAAATCAGTTACCTGGAGAATTACCCTCATCCGCACAGTGTTCATGTTGCACAGCGAACCATAATAGAAACAAGAATTCTTACCCTAGCGAGCACTATCAAGAACCTTGACAAGGTGAGATTGTCATAGTAAAAACTATTTCAAACCTCCCCACTGTCAGCGAAAAACCACCAGGTAAGCTGGGATCTAGAAACCGAGACAACACTGCTATTAAGACAACATTTATAGCTTGGCAAACACACAAAGGAAGACACTCACGGAGCTAGATTTGGCATCGAAGGCCATCACTCACAGAGGCAAAACAATGGCATCAATTCCCATGAGGCTATGAGCCTGAAGGAACTTTCAACAGCAACGAAGGATAGGGGAAATAATGCAAAAATTTAGGGTTTTGAGACTTTTGTAGTAGGGTTTACCAATGACAAAACCAAATCCATTAATCAATGACCATGTGGTCTCCACTTTGGTTTTGATAATATGGGTTTTTCCCTCTATAGTTTCGAGAGCATTGGGTGAATCTTGCAAAAAGAGGTTATACATAACCTTGTTACGATCTCCTTTGAAAAAAACACTAGATTTATTTTTATTATAAGATGCCTTATTATAGATTGTAAAGATATTATAGTTATAAATTTTGATTATATAGGATTTATATCTATAAAATGAAAATCATATAATTAGTGTTAACACATGCAAATGTTTTGGGTTTATAAATATTCTCTAGGTAATGAGTTTTCCACCTATGAAAACTAAGCTTTGTTACTTCATTTATAACCTTATAAAGTAGTCTTTAGCATCTTCTTTCGGTAATTACTAGGCAGTTAATAAAACTGTATTCTGCATGAAATCATGAGTTCCATATATGTATAAATGTCATTTCTAATATACCTTATGACAATGCCTAGACTTAGGTTTTACTTGTTTATATAACATTCGAATGTATGTTGAGACAAATACATATAAATTACCTTGGTAATGAGTAATAATGTATCACAAGACTTAGTTTGCAAAATTATCCTTCTCTAGAGTTGTATGTAGGACTTAATATAACAACAAATGGATAAAAGTATGATGTACAAGTTATAGTCAAAGCTAGGTAGAAAACATGTAATTCTATGTTGTGCTTGGATTTCCAAGTACTTACGCTTATAAATAAATAAATAAGAAGTAAATATACAGGAAAAATTTATGTCCTTAAACCAAGAATAAGAGGGCTAACAACTTAGACCTCAACATTGAGTAACGACTTAAAAATTTCAATATATGGAAAAGATACAGATTTGACAATACCTTCTTTTGTTCAAACAAGTAAACTAAACACATATTATAGAATTTTACTTATGCTAGTTGAGATAATTAATCTTAAACGAACTCCAAAAGAGTTCCAGGTGGGTGAACATGTTTTTATAAAGGTAAGGCCTAAAAAGAGTTCTTTGAAGTTAGGAAGTTGTGCTACGTTGGAACCCTGATATTGTGGGCCTTTTGAAATATTGTCCAGAATGGGACAAGTGGCATATCAATTGCCTTTTACCACCAAATTTAAAGGTTCATAATGTTTTTCATATCTCAGTATTAAAAAAATATGTACATGATGCTACTCATGTTATAAATTGGAATGATGTGCATGTGGAACTCGAAGGAGATTTTCTGGTGGAACCAGATTGTATCCTTGAAAGGAGGGAGATCTTGCTTCAGAATCGCACCATTGGGCAGGTGAATGTGCAATGGAAGGACCTTAGTCCAGAAGAAGCCACATGGGAATTGGAAATTCATATGCGGGCGACATATCCAATTCTGTTCCAGGGCAACTCTGAGGACGATGAATAAAATAACATTGAGGACGATGTTATATTTAATGGGGTGTGTATGTCACATACCACAAATTGCAAAAACATTTTATGTTTTAGGAGACATTATGTTTTAATTTTATTATAAAGCTTGTAATTAATGACCAAGTGGAGTCAAGAATAATTGCATTTAATTGCTAAATATTTTATTAATTAATTAAATGAAAGATGAGACAACAACTTAAGGAGGCTATTAAATGAGTGTTTACTAGTCACTTCGTGGAATAGGATGGGTTGATACCATATTGACACTTGGCAACATCCTCAAACTACTTCTAGTTGTTGCAGGAGGCAACTTCCCTATTTTTGTGGTCATGTTCCCCAAGAAAATGGAACAAGAGCAGGTGGTTCATTAAGTGAAAACTAACTCAAAAGACATAGGCATGCTGATAAAAGTACCCATTGAATTCAGTTGAGGATGCTCATTCTTTACTTGTGAAATTTTCTGAGTAAAATTGGTGCACAAGAAATTCGATGGAGGGGACATGAATAAGTGTTTGAGGGGAAAGTGTTGATTTACTGAACTAGTGTAGCTATTTTGAGCTGAGTTCTTACTGCTACAGGAAGAAATATAACTGTTGATTACTCTATGGAGTTGCAGAGGTTTCTAAACCTATACTCTCAGCCAGTTCTTTCAACCAGGTGGACCAGTAGACAGGCTTGGGGGTCCTAAGATTTGCAGCCTACGAAATAAAACCCTAACATATTTTAAAAATCGTAGCACTTCACAATGAAGTTACGGCTTTATGGCCTGTCCAAAAAGAATTATTGTAAATCAAACAAGTTACGGCCACACGACCTTCCAACAAAACATTGAACAACGTAGCCACGACATAAGAGCTCGAAACACGGTGAGACCATATCATCCAAAACCCCATACATCATCACAAAAGGAAACCTCAAGCATGAAATAGAGGCTTTCCCGGTTGCTGAAGAAATGTGGAACCCCTCTACCCGAAGTCTTCCAGCTCACAGTCATGAGACTCCACCTGTAGAAAATCCTGCACATTAAATTAGAGAAATGTTAAGTTCTTATTTAAAAAGAAAACCTAGTAATAGTAATAAATTTTATGACAAAATGCAGAAAGGATAAAACTAGTTACCTGAAGAATTACCCTCGTCCACACAATGTTTGTGTTGCACATCAAACCCTAATAGAAAGAGGACTTATTACCCTAGAAAACTAGTAGGATCACTATCAAGAACCTTGAAGAGGTGAGAAAGTCACAGTAAAAACTATTTCAAACCTCCCCACTGTCATAAAAAAACCACCAGCTAAGCTGTGAGCTAAAAACCGAGACCACACTGCTATCAAGACAACGTTTACAGCTTGGTAAACACATTAAGGAAGACACTCACGCAGCTAGATTTGGCATCGAAGGCCATCACTCGCAGAGGCAAAACAATGGCATCAGTGGCCATGAGGCCATTATCCTGGTGACACTTTCGACAACAGCGAAGGATAGGGGAAATAATGCGAAAATTTAGGGTTTGAGACTTTTGTAGTAGGGTTTACCAATGAAAAAACCACATCCATTAACCGAGGACCACATGGACTCCACTTTGGTTTTGATAATATGGGTTTTTTCTCTATAGTTTCAAGAGACTTGGTTGAAGCCTGCAAAAATAGGTTATACATAACCCTGTGACAGTCTCCTTTGAAAAAAACACTAGATTTATTTTTATTATAAGATTCCTTAGTATAGATTGTAAAGATATTATAGTTATAAATTTTGATTAAATAGGATCTATATCTATAAAATGAAAATCATATAATTAGTGTTAACACATGAAAAGGTTTTGGGTTTATAAATATTCTCTAGGTAATGAACTTTCCATCCATGAAAACAAAGATTTGTTACTTCATTTATAACCTTATAATGTAGTCTTTAGCATCTTCTTTTGGTAATTACTAGGCAGATAATAAAACTGTATTCTGCATGAAATCGTTAGTTCCATATATGTATAAATGTCATTTCTAATATACCTTATGACGATGCCTAGACTTAGGTTTTACTTGTTTATATAACATTCGAATGTATGTTGAGACAAATACATATAAATTACCTTGGTAACGAGTAATAATGTATCACAAGACTTAGTTTGCAAAATTATCGTTCTTTAGAGTTGTATATGGAAAAGATACAAGCAAACTTTATGTCCTTAAACCAAGAATAAGAGGGATAACAACTTAGACCTCAACGTTGAGTAACGACTTAACAATTTCAATATATGGAAAAGATACAGATTTGATGATACCTTCTTTTACTCAAAGCTGTAAACTAAACAAATATTCTAGAATTTTACTTATGCTAGTTGAGATAATTAATATCGATCCTGAAACTGGAATACAAAACGTCTTACCTATAAAAAGACATGTACAAGAGGCATCACTTCACTGCATTAGCTAAAAAGATAAGTAAGCCTCAGACATGAAATGAAGTTCCTTCATTTTTTAAACAGAAAAACAAACTTTAGTACATAGTAAACAAACAGTTGTTTCAGCTCATATTACTTCAGATCATCACCTGCTAAATCAATCTTTAATACTTAATTATGAAAGCAGATAGTGAAGTATGTAGTTATAGAATTTAATAAAGGAATTGGTTTTAGTTTCTAGCTGAGACTCTTTAAAATGATCACTGTTAGCGGTTAAGTTACCCACATCATCGATGTTTTTAAACATTAATGGTTGCAAGAAAAGTTTTAATTTTTTATGAGATTTTGGAGTATTACACTCCTCTTCCTCCAGAAGAAATTAGGGTTTTTGTGAAATTTAGAATTTGGAAGATATGCTTCAATAGAAATTTGCGCCTCCTTAGAGTGCATCTATTGATACCAGGATCAATGTTTTTGGGTGGTTGAATCTCTTGGAAATCCAAACCCTAGTTAGGCCCTAAACCAGAAAACCACAGAAAACTAGAACCAGAATTCGTAGAATTTGGAACCTCGCAAGAAATATTTGAAAGTTGAATATTTTGGATATCCATAAATATGTTGCACCAAACAACTCGCCTTAGGAAATTGCATCTCCTAGTAAGGTCAACTTTCCATTTTTATAAATTTCAATTTTTAGTGACCTCCTTGTTAGGATGGTTCCAAGCACTAAGCTTGAGGATAAAATGGAAGGCATAGAAAACTTCCTAGCATGAAAGTATAGGACTGGTCTCATTCTTAAAGAGAATGGACTTGAGAATTACATCAAGGATGAAAGTGCAGAACCAAAAGAAGATGAAGCTAAGGAGAAGCATGAATAAGACCTAATCAGAGCAATGAGGATCATTGTTGATTCTATTAAAGATCACTTGATCCCTCAAGTGTCATCTAATAAGACACCAAAGAAAATGTATGATACACTTTCCTGAATGTGTGGGGGAAGGAACATCAACAAAACGATGAATTTGAGATCTCAACTGAAGGGCACCACGATGAGTAAAGAAGAATCAAATTAAGATTACTTCACAAGGGTCTCCCAGTTCAGGGAACAACTAATTTATTTTAGAAACACGATTGATGAAGATGAATTAGTAATGACTAGTCTTGATGGTCTTAATAGACCCTGGGATTGATTCATACAAACTCTGTGTTGAAGAAACGAAAGTATGAAGTTTGACATAGTATGGGAAGATTGAATTCAAGAAGAAGCTATAGTATCTAATAGAGAAGTTCTACTCAGAGAATATTATTAGGATCTAGCCATCCATACTAAAGGAATAAAACAATCAAACTTCAAGAAGGGTAGTCATAAAACTTCAAAGAAGAAGTTTCAAAATAAAAGAGTAAACAATCAGAGGAAATATTACTCAAAGTATCAATGTTATAACTATCATAAGATCGAACACCTTGCCAAAGAAATTCCATCACCAAAGAAGAAGAACAACAAAAAGCATCATCCTCATCTAGATGAAGATGAGGATGAGGAAGAAATATCTCGAAAAATACGGACATAAGAAGAAGATGTAGAAGAATATGTACTATTCTCTGCACTCTCTGGGTTTGTAACACCTAGAGAAGATACATGGATTATTGATAGTGGTGCTTCAAATCACATGACAAGGAAGAAGCAAACTCTGTCAAGGCTCGAAGAGAGCTCTCTCATAAATTATCATTAGGAGATGACTATCAATATCCCATCAAAGGTATTGGTGAATCAAGATACAAGCTTGACTCTGGGACTTCCATGAAGATGAAGGAAGTACTGTATGTATCAGGTTTAAAAAAGAACTTACTTCCATCTCAGCTCTAGATAAGAAAGGATGTAGAGTTTATTTTATAGATGGAAAATTAATTATGTGGCCCAAAGGAAAGAAACTTGAACATGATGTTGTCATTGGTGAAGAAGAAGGAGGACTATACAAACTCAAAGGACATCCAGAGACAGCATGTGTCCATGAGACTACTAGCTCAAGTGAACTATGGCATAGGTGGCTTGCACACATCAACTACAAAGAACTGCCTTATGTGAGCAAGGTGGTAACAGGGTTACCATATCTGAAGATTGATCTTGAGGGAACTTGCAAAGGATGTGCAAGAGGAAAGAACATCAAGAATTCCTTTCCGAAAAGTGAAACAAAGATTAAGGGTCCATTGGAATTAATTCATTCTGATTTATGTGGTCCTATGTCGTCTATATCGTTAAGTGGATATGAATATTATGTCACATTTATTGATTAATATTCAAGAAATACATGGACATACTTCTTGAAGAACAAGATTTAAGTGTTCGGGAAATTCAAGTAATTCAATGACTTGATAGAGAACCATTCAAAAAGAATAATCAAGACATTGAGATCAGATAATGGTGGAGAATACACTTCAAATAATTTGAAGCATTATACAAGGAGGTTGGAATCAAGAGGGAACTAACCACTCCCTATAATCCTCAATGGAATGGTGTTGCAGAAAGAAAGAATAGAACTATTATGGAAGAAGTGAAAACAATGATTCATGACCAAGACCTCCCCATGCACATATGGGATGAAGCAACAAGAACAACCGTATATTTGCATAATAGATTATCTCATAGTGCTCTTGGATTCAAGACTCCTGAAGAGATGTATACAGGAAATAAACTTGAAGTGACCCATTTCAATATATTTGGATGTCCAGTATATGTACATATTTTGAAAGAGAAGAGAACCAAGTTGGATCCTTCTGGAAAGAAGGGAATATTTGTTGGATATTGTGAAGTCTTTAAAGCCTTTAGGATATACATTTAAGAATTCCATCATATTGAGATTAGTAGGAATGTAACATTTTATGAAGAAACAACTCTTAAGAAATCTAGAAGGTGACATATTGAAGAAGTACATGAATAGGATGTAGCTCCCATAATGATAGAAGTTGAACCATCTCCTAAAATAGTAGCATCTAAAGATCATGATATGCTAGAACCTTAAGATACCCCTACTACGGATATATCATGAAATGATAAACTTGTTTGGGTAAGAGAAATCATACAAGAAGTAGAGAGATATGGAACTCCAGAAGGCTCCACAAGAACAAGCAAAAGATCAAATCCATACTCCAGGTATATAGCTTTGACGTGTGACCTTGTAGATCAAGAACCCACCAGTTATGAGGAAGATGCACAGAAGAAAGAGTGGGTGGAAGAAATGAAGGAAGAATAGCATTTAATAATGAAGACTGATGTTTTGTATATAGTACCCAAACTAGAAAACAAGAGTGTGGTATCTTCAAAATGGATCTACAAGATAAAACATGCTGCTAATGGAAGGATTGAAAAGTACAAGGAAATATTTGTGGCTAGAGGATTCTCTCAGAAAGAAGGAATTGGATATGAAGAGACATTTGCTCCAGTATAAAGGTACACTTCCATCAGAACCATAATGGCACTTGCTTCCATGATGAAGTGGGATCTACACTATATGGATGTAAATAAAACCTTCCTTAATGGCATGATTGAGGAATAGGTTTACATAAAAAAACCACAAGGATTTGAATTCGAAGACAAAGTTACTCATGTATGTAACTTGAAAAAAGGCTCTGTATGGACTGAAGCAAGCTCCTAGAGCTTGGTATGGTAGAATAGATAGCTTCTTGACAAGCTTGGGATTTACCAAGAGTAATGTTGATCCTAAACTTTACATGAAGGTTGTGGATGATGAAACAACCATACTATTAATGTGTGTGGATGATCTCTTTCTGAATGGAAATGGGAAATAGATCGCAGAAAGAAAGAAGAAGCTAGATGAAGAATTCAAGATGAAATATCTTGTATTGATGCATTATTTCCTCGAGATGGAAGTGTGGAAGAGACTAGAAGGAATTTTTCTGAACCAGGGAAAGTATGCATTATAAATCTTGAAAATATTTGATAGGTTGGATTATAAATCCATGACCACGCCCATGGACACCAAACTAAAGTTGTTATCTGATGAGTCATTGGAGTTAGTGGGCATCACTCAGTATAAACATATTATTGGGTCATTGATGTATCTGATGAATACAAGGCCAACTATGTGCTTTGTTGTGAGCACCTTAAGTCAATATCTAGCTAAACCTAGATGGGTTCACCTGATAGTTGCAAAGCATGTGATGAGGTACTTAAAAGTTACGATAGATCTTATACTTTAATATGATAGAGATCATGACTACAGATTGTATGGATATATAGATTCATATTAGGAAGGAAGTGCCGTAGATTCATAGTTGGATGTTATTTTCTAGGATCCGCCATGATTTCATGGCTTAGTAAGAAATAGTCCAATGTTTCTCTCAATATAGTTGAAGCAGAGTACATAGCAGCTTGCTCCGCTAGTTTCAAAGTGATATGGCTTAGAAAAGTGATGTCAGGACTATTTGACATGGAGTTGGATACCACAGTGATTCTTTGTGACAACCAAAATTGCAAAATATGACAGAGAATCATGTGTTCCATGATAAATCAAAGCACATAGAAATCTGATACTTCTACATAAGGGATATGGTACAAAATGGAGCTATAAGGCTCCAATATGTGAGTACCGATGATCAAGTTGTTGATGTACTAACCAAACCTCTATCTTGAGTAAAGTTTGAATAGGTGTAGTTTGAAAAGAATTTCCTTGCAAGGAGGAACATTGATGATACTACAAACTTTCCTTACAAGAAGGAATGATGAAGATATGGATTCTCTTCAGAAAGGAGGAACAACTCGAAGATATGGACTCTCCTCGAAAAGGAATAACACGTTGAAGATATGAACCCTCCTTGGACAAAGGGGGAGTAGGTAGATGATATGGATCCTATCGAAAAATGGGGAGTGATGATAAGACTGTAATCGATGATGGATGATAGTGAAGATCCAGTATGAAAGAGGCCAAGTATGCCTGAAGATGCTGACAAGGTGTGACATTCACTTCTGGACAATAGTATCCTCTCTTGAGGATGGTCTTGCAAGTATAACACTCTCTTCCAGAGAGTGGTCCTCACTAGATAAGGATGGCCTTGAAGACATTACTATCACATGGAGAGTACCCATATTCATTTGTGGATACTGTAGTATAACATTCACTTGTGAATGGTCCTATCTTTCACGTTGAGGATGTCCTACTATGAGTCCTTAATTATGGATGATAGGGGCAACATTTAGGTGCGGTCGATATATTCTATGCAAACGTCACTCTCACATGGAGAGTATACCTACATTTACATGTAGATGTCATAGTATAACACTCGCTTAGGAGTGGTCCTATGTTTGAAGCTGAGGATGCTCTACGATGAGTCCTTATGAATGACAGGGCCTACATCTAGGTGCGGTCGAGATCTACATTTAGTTGTAGATGATTCAATTGTTCGATACTATGGACCTTCCTCATGAAGGGGGAGTAGGATGATGGAGGATTGCATCATCCTTGGACCTATGTCCTAAATTGACAGGGATTGATCATCCCACAAAAATATCATATGTATTGTAGGTAGCGTGGCGATGAAGGACCGAAAAGATCGAAGTGCGATTGGAAAGGATCAAGAAGATCGAAGTGCTTCTGCAAAGGATCAAAAGGATTGAAGTGTTGATGCTACAAAGGATTGAGATTATCGAAGTACTGCTATAAAGGATCAAGAATATTGAAGCACTGCTGCAAAGGATTGAGAATATCAAAGTGCTACTATGAAGGATCAGAAGATCGAAGTGTTGCTGCAAAAGGATCAAGTGATCGTGTGATGCAGAAGATGAATACATTGAAGAGTAATTCTTCCAATTACTGATGAATGTTGAAAACATCCTATGACATATAGATGTATTACCTCGATACTATTGAAGATACTCTCTTTAGTTTCTCCTATAGTTAATGATGATGTTGTCAGTAGAATACCCTTCTTGTTAAGGAGGAGTGTTGAAATATTGTAACTTCAAAGGATATTCTAAATGTATTTTACTGGTGTACCCTAAGGGAGATGTTATTATTCCTCCGTTGGGATTTTACTATTGTAATTGGTCATCATATAGTCATGAGGTAAATCCCCCATTGTAATTTGGGTCATTAGTACCCCAATGAATATAATATAATATTTTTTTGAGTCTTCTTAGGTGAAGTCGACCCAGAAATTTTAGTGGGGCCGACTCATTTAGGGTAAAATTCAACTGACTCAAAGTGTATAAATAGAGGAATTGTGTTCTCATTAGAACAAAGACTCACTCACTTGAGTAGCGCATAGGAGAGAGAGAGATACAAATCAACAAGGAGGAGAATACCTATTTTGGGGTTTTATCTTATACATCTTATACAGGGGAAGTTTTGTTGGGTTTTCTTCCCCTTGACGGTTTCCCGGGATAAATATTGTGTCTATCTTGTGATTGTATTTCTTTTAGTGATTATGCATATGCTACTATTGAGAATGTGGATTAAACACTAATGATATCTAGTCTAGCATATGAAATATTAACAATTGAAGGTGTGTACCTCCACATACAATTTAATTTGATAATGGTTTCCTCTGGGTAGAGAGGAATTTATGTGAACTAGACCCTATATCCAAGAACACATGCACTATAATTTCTAGTACATCTTTGTACTATAGTAATTTGTACATTTGAGTGGCTTGGTAAAAATTGACCAATCAACTATACTATACAATCATGGTAAATCAAGAATTCACGACAACTGAGTATTCACGAACAAATTATAAAATGCAAATTAAATTTATTTTCGTAGCTATAAATAACATTTAATTGTTAATGTTGTAAAATGCATGTAGAAAAATGGAATGCTTCCAATCATATGTTGGATCATAGCTCTATCTGATTGAGTTTGGAGGATGGCTCCTTAGTATGATCTAAAAACCATTCCACATTATAGTATACTATGGCATTATTATATATGACTAAGTTTAATGATGGAATCGTGGTAGCAAATTGGTAGTGGATCAAGTTTTGGAAAGTAAGAGCACCATTAAAATTTACAATATTTATGTGGTTGCATTTACCAAACGAATCACTGACATGGGAGGTTTTATAGAAGAGGGAAAGGGAAGGCCCATTGATCTTTTGTTGGTTCATTGTGCTTACCAATTGATATTTTGTTGGTTCATTGTGCTTTCCAAGGAGGTATGGGGTTCTAATCTTTCCTTGATTCAAGGATAGGAAAAATTATCAAAGTCTTCTCTGTCGGAGTATTTAAAGAAATGGTTACATGCTATAACCCTTAAAGAACATACATTCATACATTTTATTTCTTATTGGGCCATTTAGATATCTAGGAACTTAATCATATTTGAAGATAAAATGAATTACCCTTTCCAAGTTTATCATCAAATGAATTTTTTATATGAAAGTATAAGAATTACTCCAAAGGTAAAATAAAATGATAGATTGGTAACCTAGAGGTGGACAAATCCTATCCATGGGATTTTTTTATGGTCCTACCAAGGTGTCCCTATATTATGTGATGTCATTGGAGTGACATATATTTGTATTTGTCATAAGATATCCTTTAGATCTAGGTAGGTGAAGGCATGGACAATATGGCATAATGAAATACCTAGAAATATTATATAGGTTGGTTGTTGAGAAATACTTTTCTCATATTAGGTGATGGGAGATTCAAAACTGATAATTGATTACGTATCATAAACCATATGTATGTGAAATAGAATATTAAGACCTCATAAGATCTTGGAGACATTTTTTTGTTATTTCCTTTGAACACATTTACAAGGAACTTGGTATCGAATAATATGGTCTATAATTCCCCTTTCATATTTTTGATCTCATCAATTTCTATATTAATTCATGCTTACAAAGGGAGAACACAAGATGAGAAGTGTAGAGAATGAATGTGTGAGAATTGTGGGAGAACAAATAAAAATGAAAGAGTTGAGGGAAATGATGGGTGAAATTCCTTTTGACAAGAAAATGTGGTCATTTATTGCATTGAGAGGATGTGCTTTCTACATCTTGATATGAGGGAGAAGTACAATTCCATGCTCAACATAGCGTTGACACATGGCATCTTAATACAATAATAAAATATTAAGTAAAAAAATTATTGTTCCAACCCTAACCTAAAGTTCAATATATATATATATATATATTCCAATTAATAAAAACTAAAAAAATTAATGAAACTTGGATACTTCTAGCTTTGCATATGCAGTGTCATATATTATCTAATTTATTAAGTGATATCCTTTCAACCATTGTAGGTTTGGCTATGTCCAATTAAGTACAGGATATGGATATTATGGAATTTTCCTATCTTTACCTCTTTGCAATTTACATGTTTTGTATAATCGTAGTGGCATTCTTCTTTTATGATTTCATCTAATATAGTTTTATCACTAGCATAGATCCATCTTAACCCTAGATCTGTCATGCACTGATAGGGATCAAATCAGTTAAGGTGCAAACGTTTCCTCAAGTTTTTGCTCTCTAAAAAAGGTTGAACCTCAAATGGTTTAATGCCTATCAACACATGATAGATCAAGAGTTAAGACGGATCTACCTTGATTTATACAAGATCATTTATTTAAGTTCAAATGGTTAGACTTCCATCATTATAACCACTTATTTACAAATTATCCACATTAATTATCACACTTGGACCAAACTCCATTACCACTTAATAACTAACAACTAACCTCAAACTCAATTTAACTACTGATGTTTAATTCTAATAATGCCTGTTGACTTTGAACGTTGTCCATCATGTTTTAACAACCCCACTAAAAGAATTACAACCACTCCTCTATAAAATTTTGATAGTTACATTACCATTTAATGAAAAACCTGTTAATTGACAAAGTAAATCTCTTTGCATGGGAAATAGTGATCAAATTTGAATCCTTCCTATCTTTTTCAAGGAGTATAGTGTTACAGCCATGATCCTCACCCCCGCCCAAGAGTTGGCTTAGGTTCCTCGATGGGAAAGGAAAGTGTTCAGTTGGCTTGACTTGGCTAGGAGAAAACTTGGTCAAGCGATGGAACGATGATGGGGCGTGTGGATCAAGTATGAGCATGTCCCCACAAATGAATCCCACACTCAAGTAGGTGGCACTTGGCAAGCCCATGAGTGTGGCACCTCGACGATAAGTTGGAAAGCGGTGGCAGATGAGTGATGGAGCCTAAAGTGCTCATGGGTATTTGGATGCACGTTGGGAGAAACGAGCAGATAAAAAATTCATGACGACCAAAATGCCCCACTAGAAGCACACTTGTCACACAACACCACACAATAGGATTTGAACCCGAAATCTGACATCAGAATACAACGTCATCTGAAATTTCATATGGATGTGTCAGACATCAATCATTGAGAAGTACAACGATCAGTAAAGTTTAATAGCGTTGTCGAATATCCGACACCTTAGGTGTCGGTTTTTCAACACTCCAGAGTGTCGAATCTCCGACCTGGGAGTGTCAGTTTTTCGACACACAAGTGTTGGATATCCAAAGGTATGTGGCAGGTTTTAAAAAAAAAATGTCAGATTTGAAATATTTGGTTTTTTTGGTCCCATATTTTCAATGGTAACTATGTTCAAGGCATCGAATATCTGACACTAGGCCATTATAAATTTAATTTTTTTTAAACATTTCGACACGTTTGTTGTAGAAGCGATGGATGATTTGCGAAATTATTTGTTCCTCGACCGACGTTTTCGGGAATTGTTTTATTCTTCAACGGGCGGTTGTGGGAATTTTTTTTCTTCGACAAACAGTTTGCCGAGATTTTTTTATTCATTGACTTCTCTTCGTTTGACAAAATGTTGATGCGTGGAACTTGATTTTTTAAGAAAATCGGTTATATTCATTCACAAAGTTTGTGACAAAATGTCAAATAGAATATTTCGAATCCAAACGAAGACAACCAACAATTGCTTGCTAGACTATGGGATGCAGCAAAATGAAGGGGTGATGGAAAATGTTATTGTCCATGTACTCAATGCAGGGGATTTAAGAGGAGAATAATATTGATCTCAACAGCCACAAAACATTGCAAGGAACATGGACACACTAAGGGGGGGAATGAATATCGTCCAGTTGTAGGTTTAGCATTATAAAGTTTATTATATTCTTTGTTTTGGTAATTGTATGTATTATTTTTATTCTTCATATATTAATGTATATCTATTGATGCTTCCATGTATTTATATTAAAGGAAAGACACCCTACAGCATATCGTCCAGAGGAAGTGCTTTCAGAACAAGTTCAGGATGAGGATCATGGAGCGTGTATGTTTAATGGAGAACAAGTGAATGATCATATTGAACAAGATGATCATATTGATAATGTAATTGAAGATGATGGTACAAATACATAGAGCCATGATTCATTTAATGTTAGAATGGATGATGATGATGACGTTGATAATGAAAATGATGATGACTTTGATGATGTTCACAATATACCTCTTCTTGATCAGGAATATGAACCCCTTTATGAAGGCTCCAAAACAAATCTTCTCTCTGATGTATTGTTGATAATGAACTTGAAGGTTATGAATGGTATTTCAAATATTGCAATCACATGGATGCTAAGGTATGTAAAATAATCCATCACATATATAGGATTGTGATAAATTTTATCTGTATTCCTCTAATAATTGTATTGTTAACTCATTATTGATCATCGTACGGATGAAGCGTGTTTCGTTAATATTATTTATTTATTACATTAACTATTTTTTAATTTTTTTGTAGCTTGATAGCTGAATTTTTGTTACCACCATCAAATATTTTACCTCGCACATATAGAGATTTATCTTCCATCATGAAAGAGATTGGAATGAATTATGAAGCAATTCATGCATGCCCCGATGACCATGTCACATATTATCATCAGCATGAATTTGCAATAGAATGTATGGAATGTCATGTAAGTAGATATCGTACAGATAAAGTAAAAAAAAAGGTGCCTTAGAAGGTTCTTCGTTATATTCCCATCATTCCACGTTTGCAACGACTATTCAGGTGCAAAAACATAGCGCAACTTATGGATTACCATGCCAGGAACATAAGTCAAGATGATGTTATCCGAATGCCTGCAGATGGTTTTGCTTTTAAGGATATGGAGGAAAATTGGCCTCACTTTAAATAAGAACCACATAATCTTAGGATTTTTTTGGCAGCAAATGGTGTTAATCCATTTGCACAGATGAAATCCATTTACACAGTGTGGCCTATTTTTGTTATCAACAATAACATCCCTCCATGGTTGTCAATAAAGAGGGAGCACATAATGTTGTCGATGATTATTCCATGTTTTTTTGTCTACAACTATTTTATTTATAATGTAGTTGTGGCATCTCATTTGTCATATTATGTTTCCTAATTTCATATATATATCTATTATTTTACTCTTGTGCATGGTTTATATATCTTAATGGTTCTCATAATGATATATTTTATATCATGTACTTCAAATCAATCAGGTAAGTTCCAAGTCAAATATATGAATGTATACATCGAACCTCTTATAAATGAGCTACTGAAGTTATGGAATGGCATCACTATGTATGACATATCTAGACCAATATGACAGGAAATTTCAATTCCATGCAATGGTTGTATGGACAATACACGATGCCCCTAGGTTAACTTCATTTTGTGGTTTGTAATTTTCAGTTCCACTTTAATTTCATTTAATTATATGGAGTAGTTAGAATAGTTTATATATGAATATATTTGGCATAGATATTCCATATCTAAATATTGTAGGTCTTCAGACAAAGGGTAAATTTGCATGTCCAGTTTTTTGGTCCTAAGATAAAATCTCGTCGTTCAAAAAGCTTAAGAAAGGAGGTGTTTGATGAGTATAGGAATTTCCTCTCTAAGAATCACAGGTATAGAACAAATGAAAAAAATATTTTCAATGGGAAGTAGGAGACTGCATTAAAACCACAGAGAATGACACCTCACCTTTGGAAGATGCAATACAATAGAAATCGTTATCATGGTACGTATGGATCATCGTATATGAATTGTTATGTCTTTTAATTTTTATTGTGAGTTGTTTATTGTATTTTCCATGTTTGATTTATGATATAATTTATTTATAAACTAATATTCATGATGTCCATCGTGATCATGAAGGCATTAATGGGCTTCCATGAGGAATGAAAAGTTATCCTATTCAATTCAACAGGTTTCCCTACTATGAGCACCTACAAATTGCTCATTTGTTTGATACAATGCATATTGGAAAGAATGTTACTAAAACCTTATGGAGACTATTGGAGCTAAGGAGGGAGAAAGATAAAGTTGTGAAAGCTTGAAAAGACATTCAAGAAAGCAACCATGCAATGAAATATGTCATCCAATTTCATAGCAACGAAGAACAAGTTAATATAAACTCAATTCCATGGATGTTTACGGAGCAACAAAGCAATGTTGTCAAAGAAGTAATACAGAAAATTAAAATTCCCACTGGATTTTGTGCGAACTTGAAGGACATCATAAACAAAAAAGGTGATTTTGTGGGGGTCAAAACACATGATTGGCATGTCTTCATCAAGTTAATTATTATTGTTATGTCCATATAATTTTTTTTTCATTTTACTGCGTATATTTTTTTCTTGTTTGTATACTCTTTGTTTAATAAATGGCGTGGTTTGTATACTGATATAGTATGTTCTACCTCTCTCTCTCCTGGACAACTTCAACAACAATGTCAAACAAGTTATATATCATCTTGGTAAATACATGAGGTAACTAGCGATTACTTGCATGTGCTTAGTGTTTCTTTAATTCTTCGTATAATTTATATTTTTTTTTTGTGCACTATTTCAGCATATGTAATTTAATGTTGTTTTTGTTAAATATTGTTATTGGTTTGGGTCACTTGTAGATGGTTGACATCTAAAGAAATACATAAAGAAGATATAAAGTATTGGAGGAGAGAAATTCCTCGTCTCATGTGTGAAATGCAGAAGCATCTACCATCGGCATTTTTCAATGCACAGGAACACTACCTCATACACCAAGTTGAGGAGATTGAGTTGTGTGGACCTGTGCACTCAAGGTCCATGTGGATGGTTGAGAGGCACTTGAAATTTATGAAGGGTTTGGTGAGACAACGAGCACATGCTGAGTGTTCTATGATGGAAGGATATAAGGTATACCAAAACATGTTGTATGCTAGTGAATATCTTCCTATTTTAGCGTCAAAGCTCAGTTTACATCGCATTTGTGATCCGGACTCCAACAACAAATTTGAAGGGGAGCAACTGAAGGGGAAAGGTAGATTGAGGAAGATGAAAGGTAATTATTAGCTAGTGGATGTTTATTATATCATTCATATTCTAATTGTATTTTCTAGTTATAATTTCTTCAATTAAGAGCATATACTTTGTTCAGGAGATTTACACCTTTCTTTCATTTTAATGGTTATTGTCATCAAACAGTTGGTCAAGAATGGGATGCAATTCATTTATACATCGCAAACAATATTGATAGGATGAAGGTATGGATTTAATGATGCTAACAATAGGGTCATGGAATATCATGGGAAGGTGTGGCTTCATTAGTAAAATCAACACAACGCAATGGAGATAGAAATATAAAAAAAAGGGAAATCGATTTGGCATATGGTGTAAAAGATAAAATGGCAAGCATATAATTAATCAATCCCTCTAAATATTTTATTTTGCAAATTACATTTTGACGTACATGTTCTTCTTTTTCATGTATTGCTACATAAGGACTGAATGGTTGTGTAATATTTTCATGTATTGCTTATTGTAGGTAAAACACCATAAGGAAATGGTATGCAATGGAGGTAGATATTAGATCAAAAAATTGGATGAAACAAAGAAAACATCAGATTCTGGGATATATGATGTCTTTGAGGTTGCTGTTGTTCAGGAATAAACACCCTTATTACCTAGGGTCTAGGGTTACCAACTTACTTCTAAAACTTGCAGACAATTAGCTTTGTTCAAATGCAAAAAGGAAATAGGAAGAAATATTGGACTCACCCGATTACCAATGGTTGATCCAAGCTTTATCTTCTTCTACTCTGGTTCTCTCCAAAGATTTCAGGGATGCACCTCCTTCACCGGTAAATAGCCAATTCTCCAAGTACAATCTTATATATGTATATATAACATGTTAGATAAACAACATATATAGTGCTTAATCAAATATATTCATCAAACCCTAATACATGAAAGAGACTCAACACAATGTTGGAAGAAGAATTCTCTTTATTAACAATTAGTGAATGAGATAAGTGTACAACCCAACACTTGAGACAAGGACTCCTCTACAACCAAAGGACTCTGAGTTCTACTGCTCCAAGACTTCTGAAGATATACCACCAGCATAACTTTTCTCTCCAAACTTCATTGATTAATGCCCTCCCCAAGGCCTCTATTTATACTTTGGGAAATAGAACAGTTTCGAAGGTTGAGGAGGTTGAGACAGTTGATATGGTTAATGATTAGGGCTCAACTAATCTCCATTAATCGTTATTTATATTTTTTAATGTCGAATGGAGGTGTACGCGACTATTAATATAAGCAACCCACGTATGACATGCGAGTCTCTTAAAGGAAACCCGCGTACAGATCTGTACGCAGGTTGTAATGGAGATAGTCATGTACAGTATGTGAGTTGTCAACGAGGATAGTCATGTATGTACACGAGTTTCAATGGAGATAGTCGTGTATGCCAATCCATACTTAGAAAAATAATGTAGCAAGCTGGTTGAAAGGTAAATGCATCTCATGTCATGCCCATCTATAGTGTTTTGGAAAAATTCAATCCTAAAATGTCCTTTTGTGTACCGACATAATGAATTGTCGGCACTCGGATGGAGAAGTGCCATTTGGGTTGATAATAGATGCCCCCTAATGTGTGAGGTTAGAGGGAAGTGATGGTTGAAATACATTATAATCATTATCTTTGGAGAACTCAAAATTCCAATGGAGCAGAGGTAGTACCTGAAAAAAATACATAATAATGTCATATACAAAGTCATATCTGAGGATGCTATGTTCAATATACTGGAACACTAGCTCCTTTACAATATTTGAGTACATCATATAGTATGGGTACAAGACCACATATATTACAAAGGTGGATCGAAGCCACAATATACAATAATGATGAGTCTTCAAAGATCTAGAAGCTGTGTAAGTAACCAAAACATAATCTTGCGCAACTTAGTCCATGAATGTGAAACTAAGGTCTTCATAAACAATCCCAAAGAACCAGTACAATCCAATCCATGTGAATAGATGTTATTGAAGTTGAACATGGATCGGATTCAATAGATTGTCAATCAATAGGTGATAATCAACAACTGAAGCAAAGGAATTCACCAATAATGAAAGTGAATCCTGAGGTACAATCATCAAAACTCTAGGTCTTTGTCGTCAGGAAGTACTGATGCAGAACCATACTGTGATAAGGAAGGCAATAGATCCTCCAACGGATCACAAGAGTGACTGGGAACTGGGTAAAGGAAGGGAGACACAAGTAGTAACAGATACGACAATGATGGGATCAGGATATAGAACAGACATGGGGTTAAGTCCTTGAATAGTGAGCACGAAATAGAGATGACCCAAGCCATATTTTTAACTCGATAGATAGATCAACTAAACTTATCTGTCATGTAGGAGACATGATCAGATTCCCCAGGTAGAACTGACAAGAGGAGGAGTAAGAAACTCGAAGTAATTGCTGAACTAAAAGTGAACACTAAGGCATGAGTATCCGAAAAAACAAAGAGTGATTTGTTCAAGGATGACATGCTGCCACTAACTGAGAACTGAAAAGAAAAATTCTTCCTTACCTTCCTTGTTAAATTTTAACGAGTCCAGGCAAGTCAACTCAGATCTCTCTTCATTTTTTGACAAGATTGAAGAGAAGAGGGAAGAATGCTTGATAGTGTCACTGATTTGTGGATTTTATGAGCCCGAACTAGTACATGCTCACTCGGTATTTTCATATTTAGAGAGTCTAAAAATTCCAAAGAAGACTCCAGGGGGGTCCTTTTTTCATCCAATTTAGTCTCCTGAGGCCAGAAAAGTATAAAACATACCACAGAAGAACTCTCTTAACTTTCATAGAAGAAAAGGTGAACCTTTTTTGTACTTAGTCAAGGAGGTTCAAAAAAGGTTAAATTAGCACCTACCCAATGCTCCTTCGAGAGCAGCATATAGCTTGAGTTTTATGAGTGTGAAGGAAAGAAAGACCACTCGGAAAGATCCATCTAGGTATGAGAAATGGGGCTTACAACAATAAACTTGATGATTTGTTCTTAGTGTTTAATGAGCATGACAAAGACACAAAGTACACTCGAAATATTTTTCATGTTTAGGTTCAGAGTATTAATTCTTGCACATGATCTAGGAACTAAGATTCAATCTCATCAAAGAATTATTAACAATTACTCATGAATTGGAAATTTTCAGGAACAAAATAAGTTTCCTCTCTGTATATTATATAAACAATAAAGGATTACAATACCATGCATGAGCCATGGCTTAACTCAATGAAGAATTCGAATAACTAAGGGACAATTCGAATTCCCATGCATGAGTCTAGCTTAACTGACTCTTTGCCATGCAATACCACTCAGTTAACCACTTGACAAAAAACCTTAATTGACTCACCAATCCTAACTGAAGTTGGAGTGCAATAAATCACTTAATCTCAACTGAAGGAGATCAAACACATGTCATAGCAACCAACCATCAAGTGCTAGTAGTGCATGACTCCAATAAACCTTGATGAGGTTAACTGAAGCTGAACTGACCATCAGAAGTTGGTGAAAGCGCCTAGTTCACTCCAGTTCATTAAATAATAATAAAATAATCAATAAATAATGATTAAATAATATATTTAATGCATGGAGGCGCCTTAACTGACTGTAACTGATTGGTTGAACTGAAAGTAACCCCCAGTTAGCAATTAGGTGCATGAATGTCACCCAGATCACCCCTGGAGTGCTCCAGTTAGCCTCCTTGACTGTAGGAAAGGCTAAGTTAGCCTCCTTGACTATAGGTAGGCGTGGGAGTGACTGGGATGATGGTAATTAATGCTCCTTGATGTCCATTAAACTTAGGATAGTGGTTTAACTAGGCCAATTTGACTGAAAGAGTGTGTATGATGGTAGATGTCTCCAACACCCCCCCTTAAGCTATACTGAGGAAGAGTTAGAAAACATAGATGCATAAAATGCTAGGGCCCTGGAAACTAAGGCCATAGGTCACCCTGTACAATAAAGCAACTGAAACAATGCTCAAAACAAACTAAGTGAGGAAAAGAGGGAAAACCCAGTGGGAACAAAAACCCCCCCTCAAGCTGAACACTGAAAGTAGTCTGGATCACCCTGATGAACTCACCCCCAATAGTGAACGGAGGTAAGTGAAATTCTTTTCTGAAAATCTCTTGGTGAAGATGTCTGGAGGAATCTTCCGCTTTGGAAGAATAACAATGCACTCAACTGGATCAGAAATATAAACAGCTGCACAATGAAAACTGGACCCATATAGAGCAACTGAAATCATCTGAAGAGAGAGCAAAAGTTCTTGAGGATTTGAACCATGTGTGGAACACTCAAGAAACTGATATGTTGCAGCCTTGAACAGAAAACCATGAGTGGTAAAATCAGCCCCAAATATTAGGAGCAAGTGTCCATGCGGATGCAGAATGTCTTCCTCTTTACTAGTTCTGTGAGGAGATGAGCTTGTGACCAAAGGTAGAGAATCCCTGGGACTCTGGAGAGCGAATGCTTGAGCTCCATAATCTGATACAGCTTCAGAAATATCTAATGATTCACAAAATAACATATCAGCAACCTCACAGGAGGAAACTAACACCAAATCCCCATAAGCAAATTTGAAGAAGAACTGCGGTACTTGATTTTTCACACCAGAATTGGTGAGAGCAGCTACAAGCATGACTGAAATCTCTTGAATTTTAAAATATGAACAAAATAATATCAAATCAGAATTTAAATCAGATCTAAATAAGTTCACAACAGATCCAAAACTGTGAAATGAAATCAAATCCCCAGCAGCAATTTTGTAGGAGACTTGCGGTACTTGTTTCTTCACACCATTGATGAGAACAACTACAAGCAGTACTGAAGTTTTATGAACCTGAAATTTTGAACCAAGAAATATCAGATCAGATCCAAATAAGATCATATCAGATCCAATAAGGTTCATATCAGATCCAAAATTATGGTCAACCGAGACGGTGGATGCACAGTTTTCTTCTTCTTCAAAATTCTGAATTTTGGTGCATGCAATCCTGCAGGAATTTGCTGGAAGATCTAGATCATGGGAAGCAAATGTGTCACTCTTATAATATGATATTTCTTCCAAAATATCCAAGGTATCACATATTTGCACACCAGAAGAAA
>LPNX011036814.1:112228-142800 GCA_001517045.1 Pseudotsuga menziesii | reverse complement strand
GATGAGTCCATTCGAAGTTGTACCTGTTAAGACCTGCAAATCAAAACAAAAGGCACCGTAAGGTCGGATTGAGCTATTGCTCAAATTTCATGGAGAAATCTATCAAAAATCTTGTTCTTGAGAGATTGATCTTCGTCCCTCTGCATGCTCTGATACCATATTAATTCTTGCACATGATCTAGGAACTAAGATTCAATCTCATCAAAGAATTATTAACAATTACTCATGAATTGGAAATTTTCAGGAACAAAATAAGTTTCCTCTCTGTATATTATATAAACAATAAAAGATTACAATACCATGCATGAGCCATGGCTTAACTCAATGAATAATTCGAATAACTAAGGGACAATTCGAATTCCCATGCATGAGTCTAGCTTAACTGACTCTTTGCCATGCAATACCACTCAGTTAACCACTTGACAAAAAACCTTAATTGACTCACCAATCCTAACTGAAGTTGGAGTGCAATAAATGACTTAATCTCAACTGAAGGAGATCAAACACATGTCATAGCAACCAACCATCAAGTGCTAGTAGTGCATGAATCCAATAAACCTTGATGAGGTTAACTGAAGCTGAACTGACCATCAGAAGTTGGTGAAGGCGCCTAGTTCACTCCAGTTCATTAAATAATAATAAAATAATCAATAAATAATGATTAAATAATATATTTAATGCATGGAGGCGCCTTAACTGACTGTAACTGATTGGTTGAGTTGAAAGTAACCCCCAGTTAGCAATTAGGTGCATGAATGTCACCCAGATCACCCCTGGAGTGCTCCAGTTAGCCTCCTTGACTGTAGGAAAGGCTAAGTTAGCCTCCTTGACTGTAGGTAGGCGTGGGAGTGACTGGGATGATGGTAATTAATGCTCCTTGATGTCAATTAAACTTAGGATAGTGGTTTAACTAGGCCAATTTGACTGAAAGAGTGTGTATGATGGTAGATGTCTCCAACACAGAGCACGAAAAAGAGAAAACTAAGCTCATACCGGGTGTTTCTTTTTCGTAAATTTAGTCCCTCAGGTCCACAAAAGTGATAAACTTGTACCTAAGAATACTCTTCTCAATTCCATAGAAAAGAGAGTGATCCTTTCTCGTATTATTCCACATGGTCCAAGAAAGAGATAACCTACCACGAATGTGGATGCCCATTCACGTATTCTTAATGAGATTGAACGGACAAGTTTACTCGGTAGTCAAGTCTGTTTTAAGGAGTTAGACCTGGGCCTAAAGAAACTCCATAAGGGTGGGGATTCCTATAAAGGGATAGCTTGTAAAAAGAGACCAAATGAGGCTCAATTTGGCATGAAAAATAGCTAAAAATATTCCCCTGAACCAATGACAGCTGCAGTATGAGTATCAAGAGACAATAAATAGGTACTAAATGAGGATATTCATAGGAGGAAGGCCCTATCCACGAAAGAACAATGGTAAAGGCAAGGAACTAATGGTTAAAAATACCATAGTTCATGGTCAAAATGTTAATGCTAGGTTTTAAGATGGAGTAGTTATAAATGGAGAATGCATGTGAAATGACGAAAAACCATCATGTATGAGCAAAAACACCTTAAAAATGACAATGAACCTGTCACATGGAAAAGAAAATATGGTATTACTTTTACAAATTATGAACTATAGGGAAAAAACCCACTTAAAAAATAAATTTTCTATATATAGTTCAAAACATAAATAAAAACTCACCATTTGGATTTTTAACCATAGAAGACAAGTTTATACCTCTACCTTCAATTGCTCAGTGTGGACAATCTGGTGGACCATTTCTAAAACCGCAAGTGTCAGGTAAGACTACACTCCATGCTCTTTCTTTTGACCCAAGTATTTGTCAAAATTGAGCCCTAATTCCATGTTTTTAGTTGCCTTCAAAAAAGCAACGCTGTGTACGTAGGTTTGATATAGTAAAAGTCATGTACATGCATTTTGTATGTGGGTTGTCCAAAGAACAGTCGCGTACAGTACGTGACCTGCCTCAAAATACAGTCACATACGCTACGTGAGGTGAAAAAAGAGTATGTAGGGTCAAAATTTCCAAATTTTATATGAAACTGAAGGTTGGAAATTGCTTGGTTATTAGGTTGAAAGATGGTGCTTGAGTGGAGGGAGCGAGAACATGAAGAAATGGACCAAGAAGCTCTTAAAGATGCCCCCACCATGAATGTTTTACGTCAAAGTGGGTTATTGAAGTTTTTCTGTACTTCACCTATGCGGGGCAATGTCCACCTCTTAAGAGTTCTTGATAAATTATTGGGATCATGACTTAGGCATGTTTGACCTACAAGGTGAGTCTTTGGATATTACTTCTGAGGATGTCTATTTCATTGTCGATTTATCACGACGGGGAGCTCCAGTAAACTTGGAAGGCACCAGCAGAGGTAGTGACCCTCTAAGTGTACAGAACTATATTGATATATACTGTGCACGAGGCACACAAAAGCGGGATAGTTGCATCCCTGTTGTTCACATACGTGACCTACATTTGCAGGTGTTGACGAGTACTATAGTGAGGGTTGCAGGGTTGTCATCACTCCACCTTGCAACACGGAACCAGATGAGACTAGTAGTAGATTGTATGCAGGGAGCCCTATATGACTAGTTCTTGGGAGTGATCCCAATTATGAGAAAACATCTCTCTGACTGCAAAAGAGGAAGAAGGACAAATTTTGGGTATTCCAGCATACTAGTAGCCTTCTTCCTTAAGAGAGTGTCGAGATTGAGTCCTGCAGTGCCACTACTAGTTCGTTCTCCTTGTCAGCCTAGGCTGAGCAGGTGGGGAGATATTTTCCTCTGCCAGGGAGGTGGTGGGTCGGTGTAGAGTGTCTATGATGATGACTTCTACTTTTGGTGGGAGTGACAGTTGCTAGCTTTGGAGCAGTTTCCATATGCTGGAATGGATTTCCGTGGTGATGTTGATCTTGCACTCCCTCCAGGAGGAGCATGGGAAGAGTTAGGTAATTTTTATTTTCAAAATTTTAAATTTTTTATGAATTTTAAATATAGAGATACATACATATGTATAAGAGTTCTAATCCTATTAAAATGTCAAAATGCAAATATTGGACCAGTCCGCCCTGGAGGGCATCCACGCATGTATGTGCATCATGTCTTGGGAGAAGACTAGGGCTTGATTAGGGTTCTCGAGGGGAAGCTGGCTAGGCTTACCCAGAGAGTACCTACTCTATGGATTGAGTACATACAAATCATCATGCAGGAGTTCATGGTTGGTGTACCACCTGTCTGGATACGCCTTTTGAGGCGGGTAGCCAGAGAAGCACTGGTATACATAGATTTTGTTGAGGCTGCTGAAGCCGAAGAGGGTAAAGAAGCCAGAATACAAGGTGACCAGGGGAACCAGGTTGGTCAAGCTTAGACCTAGGGGCATTTTGATGGACTTAGATCCATATTTTGTATATTTTTTGTATATTATACAGTTATGACTGGATCTAAGGATCAGAATTGACCTATCTATAGACAGACACAGACACAGACACACACACACACACACACACACACACATATATATATATATATATATATATATTTGCTAGTTTATTTTCAAATGTTTTTTATGTGTTTGATGTATACTTTTATGGAAACTGTGTTAAATGCCAATCCAAGATGTAATTAGTGTATGCATTAGTTAATGAATTTTGATTCCTTGGAATGTGATTGAATGTAACGAACTCAAAATGTCTTTCCAATAACCTAACTTGCATAAAATGACGTAATAGAATAGGGTTTCGCACGTAATAAGCTCGATTGAGCTGGGAAACCACCAATTGAGAGTCCAATCGAACTTCCAGCTGAGTGATACCACATGACAAAGCATCCCATAGAAGCTCAATGATGGCCCTATATTCAGCCACATTATTGGAAGCAGGACCTAAGCAAGTGCCTCCTGAGGAAACTAACTGTCCCGAGGGCGAATAAATGACCCATGCAGCCGAAGCTAAATTACAAGTGTGGCGACTGGCGCCATCAGCGAAACCTACGAACCTCTCGGAAGACATATGAAACAACCAGAAGACGATATAAAAAACACAAACCGACGAACTAGTGTACATAAAAATACATGCAATAAAATACAATAAAAAAGTGCTAATCCTAAGCATAGTACTTTTTCAGGTAGAGCCCATTTCTAGGCTCAGCCAGCTTATTACCATCGAAATCTATCAATGCATATGCGCCCTTCTTTAAAAATTTCGACACGATATAAGGTCCTCACCACATAGACCTGAAATTTCCTGCCCCCAGGGGTTCTTTGTCTTGGTCCCAGAGAAAAACAAGTTCTCCTTTAGAGAAAATTCGAGGCTTGACCGATTTATCATATAGGATTTTAACCCTATTTTTATGAGCTTGGTTTTCTATCAATTCATCTCTACATTGTTCATCAAGGTGTTCTAAATGTAATAGACGTTCTTCAAGCTCATTCGTATCAGGTAACACATGAATAGCAATTCTTAAATACGGGATTTCACATTCAATCGAGGTAACAACTTCCACTCCATGGATGAGTTGAAAAGGTGAAAACCCTGTAGCAGTTTTTACATTAGTCCGATATGCCCAAAGTGTAGGATATAGCATGATATGCCAGTTGGAATAGTCTGCATTAATAGTACATTTGAGGATAGTCTTCAAAGTTTTATTAACAGCCTCGACCTGACCATTTGCTTGAGGATAGAACGAAGATGAATGTTATTGTCTAAATCCTAGCATAGTGGTCAGTTCAGTCATCATGCTATTTTGAAAATGACTGCCATGGTCAGTGACAATCACCTTGGTTATACCAAATCATGTTATAATTTGATTGAACACGAAGAAATCTGGAGTTTCCCCGTCAGCTTTAAAGGTGGGAATTGCCTCTGCCCATTTCATAAAATAGTCCACAGCGACAATAATATATCTGTGCCCCCCAGCCAAGGCTGGGTTACACGTCACATAATCAATCCCCCACTTCATGAACGGGCCCACTGAGATGACGGGAAATAACGGAGCGGGATGTGACCATATTTTCCTAGTGTAAAGCTGATAAGGATGACAGCGCTTCACTACTTCCACACAATCTTTAAAGACTGTGGGCCAGAAATAACCGGCACGTAATCTCTTTTGGACCATTGGAAACCCAGATAAATGACCCCCACACGCTCCACTATGGGCATCATTCAGGACAATCTCCGCTTCCTCGTGGGTAAGACATCGACGCAAAATGGAATCTACCCCTCTATGGTATCAAGTATCTCCTATGATGAGGTAGTTCTTGGCATGTAGGCGTAGTTTACGTCGTTTTTCCCGCAAGAAAGCTCCAGGATACTTCAAAGTCTGGAGATAGATAAGTATATCTCCAAAACAAGGATCAGAGGTGGAAATCAAAAAAATGTGCTCATCTGGGAATGAGTCTTCTTCAATAGTTACATCTTCGTCTACTAGAAATTCTAAAATAAGCTCAGCAAAAACCAAGGATTTTTTGGATTTGGCAGACTGAAAGTCCAAGTCAAACTCTTGGAGAATCACTATCCATTTGTTGAATTTGCCTCCAACTATCCTTCGAGACAAAACATATTGAAAAGGATTAACATCTGCATTTTATAGTATCTTCATCGTTCAAATATCAAACACAAGTGATCTGGATGGTCAATCCTCTTACGAGAATGTGCAGGCAGATCATCAAGGTATGGTTTGACAATGGCTTTAATATCATGAAAGGAAAAATTCATTGCCCACTGAAAGGTTGCCCCAGCATTTTTCAATCCAAAGGGAATTTTTTTGTACGTGAAGGTACCCCAAGGACAAATCAAAGTGGTTTTATGTTGTTCTTCCGGTTTTATTTGAATTTGATTATATCCGGAGAAACCATCCATAAACGAAAAAACTTCACTTCCTACGCAAGCATCAATAATTTGGTCTATAAATGGCATGGGATAGTTGTCCTTAGGATAGGCTTTGTTTAAATCTCTAAACTCGGTACAAACGTGTATGGTCCCTTGCTTATTATCAATAGGAACAGGGTTGGATACCCATTCTGTCAAAGCTATGGGTTAAATAAAACCGTCTTTCATCAGTTTTTCCACTTCAGCCTTCACTGCCGCCGCTTTACGCGGGTTAATAGGTCTCAACTTTTTTCAAACAAGTTTAGCATCAGGGTATGTTTGGATCTCATGCTGGACTATAGATGGATCAATTCCTGGCATCTCCTCATATGACCAGGAAAAAACGTTGCGAAATTCCTTAAACAAGGCGATATAAATCGCAATATCCTCAGGAGAGCAATTTGCGCAGATATGTATATTTTCCACAAAGTCAGGATTTACAGAGATGTTGATAGGAATGGTAGCAGAAATATTTTCCATATGCCCCTCAGCAAACATTCCTTCCCTTGGTAAGGGATTAACGGGCATATCAACATCATCTGTCAGTCTCATATGAAACTCTTGATTGTTTATCCTACTTAACTCTGGAAGAAAATAGGATTGATGGTGAAGATCTTCATAGATCTTATCTCGTCCGCACATGGCTTCCAGAATGGCTTCATCAAAAGTTAAAACCATATCTAAACAATATGTATAATGCAAATATTTTTCTATCCAAGCAGTCAAATAGACTTCTTCCGGTTCCTCTGAGACTGTAAGGGAGACCGGAATGGGATCATCAGTGGTTTGGGTGATAGCTTGATAAGCCACTTCCACCACTAATAAGGGCACTTTAGGTTCATGGTGGGAAGGGAGAGCCCAAGGATCAGTCCTATCAACAACCATGGCTATGGACTTCCCCACACTAGTAAAACCTATATAATTAATTAGAGCTAGAAGATCAAATGTGCCCATCAATGATGCATACATTCTAGCTCCTAATTTCTCTGCAACAGGTTTGGCCTGATCAACCAATGGTATAGTGGACTCATTAGATTCCACGCGGCCTTTTCGAGTAAAATTGAGTTGTTCAACAGTAACCAAATTTCCTTCGTGTGGAAACACTACCACCCGAAAGATGACCGATGCAATAGTAGACATGGCATAAGTCCAGCTTCTTCCCAAGAGAAAATTATAGTCCAAAGGTGCATCAATCACCTCCACCTCAACAGACACCACTTTCCCCACCAGCTTAATTTCAAAGGCCGGTAGGATACCATGTGGACGGAATGACCTCCCGTCAAAAGCAGTAAGCAGGGTGTTTGACGGGACGAGCTCTGGGGATCCAAGAGCTTTCCAACATGACAAGGACATAACACATGTAGAAGCACCCTCATCGACAACTGCCCTTCCAATGGTCTTTCCTCCATGGATGACATCTATCAATAAGGCTACATGGTAACGTAGGCGAATTTTGACATCAAACAAGTGAAATTTATCCATGGGACTCGATGAGTCCATACTACCTAAGGCTGCTAAGAGTGCATCCCATTGGGCGAGACAACTCTGTAACACCTCTAAAGCCGACATTGCACAAGGTTTCTGGGCCAAGTCTTCAACTATGGAATAGTTGGATGTAGCCCTAGCATTAGGATTATGCAAGGTCTTCTTAAAGACACCTTTTGGTATCTTGGGCATAATTTCGGCAGGTTTGTCAATCGTGAGAGGGTTAGAAGTTTCACCTATGGACTTACCCTTCTTCGAGGTCTCTTTTTCATAGTTCTTATTCCTGGTCTATAGTAAAGTTTGAGATCGAACCATGTTGGTATAATTGGGGTCAGGGGAATTTGGGGTGCCCCCTGCTGCATTCAAAGCTGAAGCAGAATTATGCCCTTGGGGAAAAGGATCCTTCAAGACAGCTGGTTGTTGAGCTTTTAACAGCTTCTAAACTTGTTCCATAAGGGGACAAAGATGGGTCAGGTGATCTTCATGGCACAACTTACATGGTAATTTCACCTTCTTCTTTTCTTTCTTTCCCCCATCAGCATTATTTGTAGGTTTCTGCTTGTTTTGATTTCCCTCCCCTTTCTTTCCTCTCTTCTTTTTCCCACCGGGCTGCTAATTTCCCTTGTGAGAGGTCTGTGCAAAAACATTTGCATTTTGGGGTGAGGGGGTAGCCTTTGTTGCCCCTGCCGTAGAATGTTTGATGGACAACCGATGGAGCTGGTTGGCCAAATATTCTACAGTGGGAGAATTCATGGAACCAACCACACCATCAGCATGGGGTCTAGGCTTAGGTTTCTCTGCATCGTGCATTGGCCTCTGTGCCTTGTGGATAATCTCGTATAAGATCCCAGACTGAGAATAAATAAAATCAAGTTGTTGGTCCCTGAGGATAGCTTATTCCTCATTAGTCACTCCTTAAGTAGATACATCCTTAGATATATAAGGCAATAGGGATTTAAGGAACCATTCTAGTAATAACTCAAGAGGAATAGTGGCTTTAATAAGTCTCTTCTGCCTCCTCCACTCTTGGATGTGATCCAAGATATGGGTGGCCTTGTTCTGCTGAAAGGTAGACAACAAGTCTGTTCTGAAATCATATCGGACTGGAAGCTGGAAGTGACTAAGGAAAGCATTAGCCAAGTCCCAAAAACTACTGAACGTAGCAGAAGGCAACTCAATGTACCATTTTGCTACAGTACTCATCAAGGTTCTTTGTAACAGCCTCAACTGAACTGAATATTCATTCAGTGAGTTGGAAGAGCACCATAAATGAAAAGTGGTGGCACGAGCCCCAGGATATTCACCAAATTTTCCTTCAAATTTTGGGATGTCCAAAGGCAACCTGGTAGGTATAGGTGGCCAAGAGGGATCATGCCTCATTGGGTCATTAATCAGTTTAGACAAATCTGGCAAGTTTAACTTTCCCAGGAAAGGAAGCTTAGGTCTAACTAGAGCACTAAAAGTACCATTTTGGGGATTAGAGGGACCTGCCCCCGTGTTCCAATATGTGAAGGTGGGGTTTCCCCCTGCTGTCGGTTGTGAAGTGGATGGGTTGCTTTGAAAAGGGTTCCATCCATAAGCTATAGGATTATTTGTGTAAGGTACAGTATAAGAGGTTCTGGCTACCCCAGTCAAAACTGGGGTTTGAAATACAAGAGAAGGTATCCCTCCGCTAAAAAGCGAAAAGGGAGAGCTCGTGAATGGAGCAGAAACTGGGGTTTGGAAACCTTGACCATAAGGGTTGATGTTTCCAAAATGCACCCCTACATAAGAGGGTGTAGGGCCTACATATGGAGTGGATGGGGGAATGTGCCCCCCATTCCAAGGAAATCCTTGGACAAAAGACGAGGATCCTATAGGACCACTCTGGTCGGTGTGTGTGAAGGAGGTAGGTATAGTAGGTACACTAGGAATCCCAGTGACCATTCCACCAGAAGAACCTACTAGACTTGTGGGAGACGTTGGTTGAACCACTCAGCTTACTGGAGTTAAGGGCATAGTAGGTATGTTTGTTCTAGGGGTACTAATAGGGGGAGGTAGCACCCCTTCAGCTGAAATGGCTAAGGTGAAGGTAAAAGAACTTTCTCCTACAGTAGACATTATCCTACCCACAGGGACACCAATCACGGGTGGATCAAAAGGACGAACCTAAACGATCATTGGATCGTTTAAATCAGTTAGAGGTGTATTAAAATTCCTTGCAAACTTGTCGTCCTACAAGTCTTCTATCTCAACTGTGTTTAAATTAAGATGGTTTTCCCTAAGTTCTGGTTCACCTAGAACTTCACTGACTCCTATCAGTTCAAATGAACCATCCGTGTCCAATATCTGCCTTTAAGGGGGAGGTGGATATTCCAATGTGATAAGAGGAGGAAGGTTTTGCAACCTTCATGACCTTTGGTAGGTTGGTCCTCCACGATTGTAAATTTTACTTTTCATAACCTAAGGTCGGGTAAACACAAACAAACCACAAAGCAATCACTATGAAAATTCTTAAAGTCTCAACAATCAGAAAGGGTAAAAGATATGCTTTCCTGAAGAAAGTTGATAGACAGTTTCTTTGCGTCCTTAAAGAGGTTCTTAGGCACAAGCGGAGGAATCACCCACCGCCCTCCTACACTTTCAACAAGGGTTACCTTCCAAGCCCGTCCAAGGTGAACCAGAAATAGCCTTCTGGTTTACCTATGCATGAACCCTAGATGTCAAGAGACTAGAGGCTACCTTAACTATACCAACAGTTTGGGGGGACAGTCGTAATCCTGATTCATATGCATGGGCAAGGTAGCTGAGCCTGAAACTCTATCTAGGATAGAATCCCCAGATGCATAAAAACTTGGTTTACGTTTCGACAAGGAATTGGAGGGCTATCTCCTCAGTCCAATGCCTCCACGCGGCCTCGTGCTTGACTCCCGTTTGAGAGGAGCTTCCCAGATACTATCGATAAAGAGAAAGATTTACCTATCGATTGGTCCACTAAGTCTGAATTTAAATACTTATGGGGATTTTACACTTCCTATCCCACAAGTCTAGCCTAAGCTAGTAGGTGTATGGCCCTATAAAACAAAAATTACTAATAAATTTTAATTATAGCATTCATTTTAAGGGCTATTTTTTACTCAGAAGGAAAGTGGAGTGAAAGACTATGACGTTATTGAATCGATAAGAAATGTAAAAATAACAGGTGTATAAATGAATTTCAAAGCAAATGATCACTACTTAAAACAAGATTCTCTTTTTTCTTTTTTGTAAATTTAAACTAATGAAAATGCAACTAATAAAGAGAAAACTAAGACTATATTTTTGTAATTTTTGAGATTTTATTTAAAAACTGAAAATAAAACTACTCTATGCAAATCAAATGCAAATTTTTCTAATGTTTTCTTTTCACTTTTCAAATTCCTCAAAACTACTATGCACCTAAATGCACAATTCTTGAGTATGCTTGAATAAATTAACTGTATAAAGTAAGAAAAATGAAGCAAAGAAGATTCATAAAACCAAAGATCAACCACCTAAGGAAGACTTGGAAAAACCTAGCTTGGGAAGACACAATGAATGGAAATCACTATGTTGCAGCTGCAACTATTTCCCAAATTTTTTAAAATTTTGGGCCCTCCTTTTAATTTTATCTTGCCTGGATTTGTCTTGGATTGCTAAACTTTGTTGTCCTCTATTACAAATTTGGATCTTTAGAGGTTGAATTGAGGTACACTGTTTACCATTTTCAGAAGTTGAATGACTATCTTTGTTTAACTTGAACTTGAAGTTTTTGGTTTTTCAATAGTTTCCTATTTCACTATCGAAAGTTTATTTAACAGTGAATCGGGGCCATAGTTATCTACGCAGCTGCCGTTGCAAAAGCTAACTAATGAACGTCCCAATGGGAATTTTTTTTTTTTGCCGATGCTTTATCTCTGTCGTTTTTTTGTTTTGTTTTTGGTGTCGTTTTTCTTATCACTATTGGAGCATTAGGCTTCTAAGTCATCGCCATTTTAGAGAACAGATGGAAAACATTTCAACGAGTTACTTCTTACCCTTGTCGATTCCATGTTTTATTGCTTTTTCATTACTTTGTGTTTTATCTTCTCTATTGGAACTTTTCATGACTTTGATCAAAAGCCACAGTATGATTATTTTCTGCCATTGCGGCTCCTTAGTGAACTAATCATTTGACATATAGTTGTTCCATTCGCCGATGGTTTGTTCTAATTTTTGCCAATGTTTTCTAGTCTACAGAACCCTTAGTCCATGTGACTTCCACCGTTACGGCTCCTCATTGAACTAGTCGTCCGATGCTATAGTGGTTCCAAGGTTTGATGCTGTATTTTTTAGTGTTTATTTCGCCGATGTTTTATTTTTCCATAGAACCCTTAGGCTATATGGCTCCCACCGTTGTGGTGCCTTGGTGAATTAATCACCTGATGCTTAGTTATTCAGCGCATCGATGAAGGTTTTTCCCGTCGACATTTTTCACCGGGAGGTCTATATATTGGGATGGGGTATTATTTTAGTATTACCCTTGTTAACTCGTGCTTTCTCTATCCCTGTCGAGTCAAACTGTGCATCCGTGATTAGCTGTCGGGATCTCACTCATTTGGGGTGCTGCCGTGGAAGTATTGCACCATCACGTCGACTGCAACTTGTTTGCTAGGTAGGCCAACCATGGTTTCTCCTTTCTCTTGAGTTTATGAGTCATTTTAGGAACTAGGGCGTTCCCATGGTTAGGTTTTTCCCATCATTTGGTACTTGGTCATCTAAGTATCATTTTGTATCCTTACGGCGTAAAGTATCAGTCAATTTGACAGTATTTGCGGTGGGGGGGGTTTCTTGAGCTTGTTTGTAAGCCATTATGAAAACTCAATCCTGGTCCAAAATTTTAGGTAGCTGGTGCAGATAAGCATTACGCTGTCTACACCATTTTTTGTGGGTTTTCTTATGGCCATCCGGGGAGGGATTTTTCAGTTCTCTTGTCGTCGTGGTTTTACCCTATTTTTTTGGGACGCCTGAGGGTTTTATTTCCGGTTAGATTGGAATTTTCGGATAGGGCCACACTTTGGAATACTAACCTCATTAATAGGGGTTTTTCATTTTGGTGAAAAGTTAGAATGCATTTTGGTTTAAATGATGCATGTGCTATGTGGGTCATGTCTTAGCTGCAGACAGACTTAGGACTTTTCAGACCTAGTTTGTAGAATTTATTTTTGCCTGTCAATTATGCATTAATTTTCTGATATTTTATCTGTTGAGAAAGCATATGGAAGAAGTAAATGTTTTTATACTGTTTTTCTTCATTCTTAGAACACTAACTATAAGCTCCAATAGCCTATGAACATTTTTGGTCTATGGCAGGGCAACTTCTTCAAAGGAGATATGTCTAAAAGGAAAAAGAAGAAGGCTCCTGTTGTTGAGGGAGAACCAGATGTGGAAATCGTTACTAAGGTAGAATACATCTACGAAGATACCAGAGCCACCACTGGAGTAGATCCAGACTACAAATGGGGTGAGATATATCAGATGATTTCAAATTAGGATGTGCCTGATGCAGGATTCGAGGAACTGACCATATATGAAAACATCAAGAAATCTACTCTGATGAAGGTGGCCACTAGACCTGAGCTATTCCCATGCTTTGAGGTGATCGGCTGGATCCTGCCTAGGGCAGATGTGACCACGATGATATTAGAAAATACTTCCAAACAGGGCTATGCTGCATACAGTCCTGGTTATGTCTCACTCGCATATCACCTACATCCTACTCAAGTATACTTAATGAAAAGTTGGCTGAAGGAGATAAATTTGGACCTGGTTGAAACAGTGAAGAGAATGATGATACCTAGGAAGAAATTTCAAACCAGGCCATCAGGGGAATATGAAACAGACACTCTCAGGACCCCTTATAGGTTTATAGCACTAATGTTGAATAGAGTGTTTCAATTTGGGATGGATTCCCATTATTTTCTATGTGGCCACCCAAGGGACTATATTTAATTGGACAAACATAGTGTCCAATAGCCTCTCAGCCTGTATATCTTCAGCTTTGGGAGGGGTGTCCCAGAAGAAGCCTGATTTCTATATGAGCTCCATATTAGTGGACTGTGTATTGTGTACCCAGTCATTTCCAGCCTTAAGGTGCAATTCGGACAGGGACAGAACCCCTGTGTACACTGCATACAAACTATTTTGGGCGCACAAATATTATAGCCACTATAAAGAGATATGTGAACATTTCATTATTCCTTTGTACACTTTAATTTTCAAAACAGAATGCAACTGTATGTCCGAGGATGCATTCAAAGTCATTGAGGAACATGGGAGCTATTATTTGACTGAAGAGGGGATGTACATTAGAATGTATGGTTTCTCCAGGGCACCTTCTTTACTCCCTAAGTATGCCACTGATTATGTGGTGCATAAAGAAGCAGTTAGGCAGGTTTATCTAGATGGTGTAGGAAGCTTCCTATTTAAACATAAGAAGGAAGCTTATCCTTCCATACCTTTCTGGCTGGGAAGTTATAAATTTTCAAAGGTCAAACTAACTACTGAATTTGTACAAGAGTTGGAGCATTTTCATTTTGGGGAGATGAACTTCCATAGGAATGACTCCCAAAATAAGGTTGCAGAGCATTGTAAATAAGCAAATGTTCATTTTGAATATACAAATTTCTGGGACAAGGATGAATAAATCTTCAGGAATGCAAATAATATGACTACATTGAAGAGAAGGTTTAAACAGAAAATCACCATTGTGGGCGGTAAGGGTAAAACCGCACAAAAGAAAGCTGAAGAAGAGGAAGCCAAGAAGAGGGAAGAGGATGCTAGGAGGCTAGCACAAGAGGCTTAGAGTTGGTTAAATAATGAAGAAGAAGAAATAAAGAAAGCTGCAGAGGAAGCAGCAAAGAAGGAAGAGGAAGAAATAAAGAAGAAGGAAGATGAAGAGATAAAGAAAAAACAAAAGGAAAGTGAAGGTCTAAGATTAGCAAGAGTTAAGAAAGACCAGCAAACTACTCACCAAATATATACACAAGAAGCACAGGAGCATACCGATCAAGGGCATGAACAAGACAATCCTGACCCTCAGGAGTCTGCTGCAACTTCTGGCAGCACCCAAGAACAAGTTGTTTTTTCTGGATTGAATTTGATACCTTTTATGCAGAAGGAAGGAGAAGATGTCCCTGATTTCAGCACCATATTCTATGACAAGGAGAAGAATAGTATTGTCAAAAGAACTGAGAAAAAAGTCAAAACAGGAGGAGAATCAAGTATGATGATTACTGATAAAACTTTGGTGCATGGGACAGATGCAGATCCATGACTGACAGCCAGAGCTGGGGTGGCATTAACCCAGGCCACTGAGGACAATGTGGATAGACTTATGAAAAACCTTGAGCAGTCAAGGAAAAATGCAACACAATTAAAGGAAACTCTAAAAAAGGAAAGGGATGAAGGTAAGAAGTTAAAGAGAAAATTTGAGGATATGCATAATGAAGTAAGGGATTTGAAGATAGAATGCCAAACTATGCAGGCAAGCAAGAAAGGCTTGCAAGTATCAGTAGAGAAAAATGAAAGGGATGCTTAGAATAGTATAGCAGAACTACTGAAGATACAACTAGAGTATCAGGTATTGAAGACAGAGAACAATGACCTCAAAGTATCATATGAAGCTCTAAATGCAGAAAAGGACCAGCTGCAGAGAAAAATGGTTGAGTTAGAGGCACAAAAGGTCACCATAGAAGAAAGGGAAAAGAAATATCGAGTGCAGGTGGCAGGTTTTGAGGGACATATTGCTTCATTAACAACATCACTGAAGGATTCCAGTGAACAAAAGACTGATATCCAACCTGTGAAGGAGTATGTCCTTGCTCAACTAAGAAAAGTGCACCAACTGCAAATGTCTATTGAAGAAGAAAGGTGTAAGATCTTATAGATAGATAGCTGGTTGGAAGAAATCCTGGACACTACTTCATATTTTGTAGATAGATCTCAGTATATTTTGGAAGTCCTGACAGGAAGAATAGTTTGGTTAGAAACAAGCAAAGAAACCCCTACAGAACTACCTGCTAAAGATCGACATAGCTTAAAGCGGGATTACGACTTATTAGAATTTGAAATAAATACTGCATAGGAATTCAAGAAGACTGTGAAGAAAACGAGAGGAGCCTGTACTGAATACTGCAGAAGGGTGCTGGTCACCTACAATAGATGCCAGGTTGCTGCAGAACAAAGGCTGGATGGATTACTAGAACATGAGATGTTCATAGAACAGTTACAGAGCAGGTACCAGGAAGATGAGCAAAAAATTCAACAAGTCAAGGATCTAGATGAGCAGATACTGAAGAATGCAGTAGCTCATTTAGCAGTCAGTATCCATTTACTTGAAGATCAGCTACATTTGAGTCCAACAAGAATATAGGTGGTTAAGAATCAGGCTGCAAAATATGAAATAAACATCTATTTTCTTGAACCTTCAAATTTTGAAAGCATAGTAGCAGAGGCCCAAGCATGGAAAAAGTTCATCAATGATCAAGCGGGGCCCTCTTCATAAAGTGCTCTATTAAATTTTTGTTTTAAATGTAATATATTGTATAATGTATGAGCACTCACTACAAGACGAATTTTGGGAATTGAAAAAATGGGGAAGCCCAAGAGTCATTTGGGGGCAGCCCAAAAGTTTTTCTTTTTTGTATAAGTATAGGAGAGTTAGATGTAGAGAGGGACTTTTTCCTAGATATATTTGTGAGAGTATGATGTAAGAAGAACTATTTCCTTTTGCATAAAGAAATTACAAGTTTCCTGTTGGAGAAAGCTTTGTGGAAGGTTTCAAATGTTGTGCTATGGATTTGTTGAATGTGAACTATTTCGTTTTCAGCTTTTATCCATTAACTATGAGATCGTTCTAACTATTTGAACCTATGTTCTTGTTATGAATGCGCTCTAGTTTATTCTATGAAATTTCCACTATGAGTAATGAATGTTTTTCATAAACAATTAGTTATCTGGTTGTTCATATATCTATAAATGTTCATGTGTTTTGAGATAAGTAATAGCTATCTGTGATTTTTCTTAATGCATGCGCAAAATACATTACTCATTGAGGAATAATAATCTTGCTCCCTAGGGATAGATTAGATAGTTAGTTTTAGTTTTTTGTTGCTGTGTGTGGTTTAGATGTGAGAGAGTTAAGACAAGAGGTAAGAACCTACGCATCACATTGTGACCGCTCCTCGTATTCTCTATCAATCTGCATTTTTAGATAGGCACTTGCATCTCATACTTAAATACAAAAACTAAAAACATACATGGTGGACCAAGCTGTAACCAGTAAAACCCTTTATTTGTGTTACTTGACCTATGGTAACCGGACCGTAAACCGGACAGATTCCCCATACCAAACAGTAACGGGCTACTTGGGAATGTTTACTGGGGATAATCCCTAACTATTGTTACCTGCGATTTTCTAGGCCTCAAAATTTTTTGGCGCTAGAAGGAGGGAATCCAGTGCATGGCTGGCCGAGGAAACTTATTTTCTCGAGATTATTCCATCGGTGATAGTTCTAAAAGCAGTTTGTTTCCCAATCCAATTCCTGAAGAGAAGGGTAAAGAGCATCTGTATTCTATCGACAATGAAGTAGTTAATGATCTGAGAAGACATACTAGGGCATATGTGAAGAATATTGGAGGATTACCAATTATTCCTGTCTTGCATAGAAGAGAATATAAGAAGAAATACCGTCCTATATTGGAAGATGCAGTGTTGGTTGGATATTTTGAAGAACTGGTAGAAACAATCTTACAGGAGGTTGTTCAGCCTTTGAATCAAGTGGGCCCATATACACCTTACTATTCACCTGTTCATACCCCTGTTCACTCACCACCTCATTCTCCACCCAGACTCATGGAAAACGTGAATGCAAATCAACCACCGAACCCACTAAATTCACCACCTGCTTGGAGGGCTAGGTCACCTTTAAACCTGGCACCCCCTTTACATGACTTACCTCAGGCTTTTGAGAAAATGCTGCCCAAGTTTGACCCAAGTGAAAATATTTTGGTATATGATCATTTGCAAAGCTTTTACTTGGTTATAGAAGGACTAAGGGATGGAGAACATGAAGATGTAGTCTGAAAATTGTTTCCGCATACCCTGAAAGGAGCAGCAGCCTCATGGTATTTTTCTCTGCCTGCAAACTCAATCACAGACTGGGATACATTTGAAAGAATATTTAGAAGTAAGTATACAGTCCAAAAATCTCATGGAGCATTAATGAAAGGGTTGTGCGCTTTAAAGAAAGAAAGAAAAGAAAAAGTGCATAATTTCACCTAAAGGTTTGTTGCTTATCTTAAGAATTTTTCTACAACTGATAAACCGTCTGATAAGGTTTTGATCAAATACTATACTTCAGCTTTAGGGCCTGACTTGGCCATGTTTTCCAAGATGCAAGTCAAACCTACGTTGTCAGAAACTTATGAAGAATCCGAGAGAGTACAAGTTGAAAAAGAGAGCATAGAAGATTATCTTGAGCAGTCGGGAGAAAAATAATTTGGTAAGAAATCCATATTACTATCTAAGCCTAAGGAGGAGCAGTCACATGACTTTGAAGGAATGTTGAAAATGATGCAGAAAACATCTAACAGAATAATAGATTTGGAAAAGGAAAAAGAAGCTCAGAAATCTTATAAGCCTTACTATAAAAGGAGAGAGGACAACAATCATTCTAAGCCTCCTCCACATAGTCTTGCATCAATGAATTTAATAGAGGTAGGGATGGATAATTTTTGCACCTTTCATTAGCAGCCTCATTTTGAAAAAATTTCCCTCAATGGATCAATTTGATGACATTAGTAATGAATCAGCTATTGGACTCTAAACTCACAGAAGCTGATGATGAGGAGGAAAAGGGAAATAAATCCACAGAAAAACAAGAGGATGATGCTCTGGTTTTATGGGACTGTATCTCACTTTTTGATACAGATGAAAAAGGTACTCTGAAGCATGAGGATATATCAGAAACAAATAGGAGCCAAGGTTTGTTAAATAAAGACAATTCAATAATTCCAAAGATTAAGAAATTTCAAGACAATATGAAGAAAATACAAAAGAACAACACAGATGATAAAATACCTGAACTTACTATTAGCAGTCAAGATCCAAAACAAGTCAACATGCCTGATAGGCCTATTGAAGACAAAGTTGATAATGTCGAGGAAAATATCAAAGCACCTGAGATGGGGTACGAATTATTAAAATCACTTGAAGTACCAGAGGAGGAGCTTCCCATTAACAACCAACCTGTAGAAGAGATTGTTGAAGCAAGTGTGGGAGGTAAGACTAGGTTTAAAACCCCACCATTCCTCTTGACCTTGGAGATTTTAAACCATAAGGTACACAATTTTTTAGTAGACTCAGGTTCGTTGGTCAATGTTATGCCACTTGCAGTCTGCAAAAAGATCAATGGGCAACCTAAACCAACTTCCTGGTAGGTTACTTAGTTAGATAGGACCAATGTGAAAGTAGTTGGGAAAATAGAAGATGTTCTGATTCGCTTATCTGCAAATGAAAAGATATGTCAGTACATTGATATTATAGTAGCAGACATACCTGATGGCTATGGAATTATTTTGAATCGAGACTGGTCAGCAAGACTAAATGGGTATTTTGCTTCAGATTGGTCACACTTGTGGTTGCCTCAAAAGGGAAGTCCAAACTAGATTAAAATATTAAGAGAGCCCCACATGAAGCACAATGTTACTCAATTGGAAGAAAAAAATGAACAAGTGAATTCTGTGTTTGGAAATCATGTAATTGAGCTAGAACCAAGAGATTACCAAGTAGAAGAAGCTAGTTGTACATCACACACCCATCCTGATCTCCTTCGATTTTCACGGGCTGATGAGATTGATTGTAAAATAGTACATGTAGTTTTTGATTCAAGTATAGTATAACTATATAATGGTTAGGTATTTTTCATTTTGTAGTCAAGCCTAGCCCCTTAACTTACAAGTTGTCAGATTTATAGGGTTGGGCAGAGGATTGACTAGTTAGTGGTTTAGTTCTCAAACTTTATTTTTCTTTTTCTTGATTTTTGTTTTTGGATTATCTTGTAAATAAATAAATTGATTTGGTTGTTTATTTTTATTTACTTTATTTCTGTTTGTTCTAGTTTAGATTTTGATGGATTTCAATAAAAGAAGCAAACTTTTGGTTGCATGGAGTATCAGAATTCTGGATTAACTAAAATCCTTGATTATAAGACCGTGTACTATTGTTCTATTGTTTTATCTGAAAGAATTTCTTCTAGTTAGTAGTTTTCCTAAATGGCTATGAACACATTGAATTCCTAATTAATCCTTGTAAAATAACTCAGGATCAAAAGGTCTGGAATACTATTTCGAGGCTCCATCCATCTCACATTTAAAAAATGTCATAGGGAGTGGCAACAAAAGACCCATGGAAATGAAGCAAGGTAAACAATATATTATATATAAATGATCCCATGCCAAGAATTGAAATCCAAAAGGAAAATAAGAGTCAAGAATATCCTAATAAAGCAATATGTATCAAAACAGAGTACTAAATCATATGAGTACAAAATTGCCAAAGTTCTTCTCCGTCTGTGAGCTGAAATTTAAATACATCTCTCACACAAAAGGACACTATGGATAGAGGAGCCTGAATAAAAAAATTCAGAAAGAAAAGCATGTAGGAGGACTCAGAAGAAAGGACAAAAGTCCAAAAGCACAAAAAGTGAAAAATGGCATGGGAATGAGGAACAAATGAATATTTCTATTTACCATATGTTACAATCTTGTGGTGTCCAAGCTAGAAGCTACCCGAAGACAGAGGTAAAAAATGAAACTCATATTCCTGGCCTCAAAAGAGTTATCTTGACTTTGAAATCTTGGTTTCCATTTTCCTAAATTGGACTATCATCAATGATTAAAAGTACATACATTTTCCATTTGGGAAATCCAGACATCTAGAAGAATTCAACATGTTGGTTTTATTGTCAAACAGTCTGTTAATTAAGGAAGAAATTGTCCAGAGACTTGGGTTCACCAAATAGTCGCCAATTGTTGTAGCTGCAACTATTTCCCAAATTTTTTAAAATTTTGGGCCCTCCTTTTAATTTTATCTTGCCTGGATTTGTCTTGGATTGCTAAACTTTGTTGTCCTCTCTTACAAATTTGGATATTTTGAGGTTGAATTGAGGTACATTGTTTACCATTTTCAGAAGTTGAATGACTATCTTTGTTTGACTTGAACTTGAAGTTTTTGGTTTGTCAATAGTTTCCTTTTTTTCTATCGAAAGTTTATTAAACAGTGAATCGGGACCGTAGTTCTCTACGCAGCCGCCATTGTGGAAGCTAACTAATGAACGTCCCGATGGGAATCATGTTTTTCACCGATGGTTTATCTTTGTCGTTTTTTGTTTGTTTTCGGCGTCGTTTTGCTTATCACTGTCAGAGCATTAGGCTTGTAATTCACGTCCATTTTGGAGAATAGATGGAAAATGTTCCGACGGGTTAGTGAACCCTTGTCGATTCTGTGTTTTATTGCTTTCTCATTACTTTGTGTTTTCTCTTCGCTATCGAAACTTTTCATGACTTTGATCGAAAGCCATAGTTTGATTATTTTCCACCATTGTGGCTCCTTAGTGAACTAATCATCCAACATATAGTTGTTCTGTTCACCGATGGTTTGTTCTGATTTTTGCCGATGTTTTCTGGTCTGCGAAACCCTTAGTCCATGTGACTTCTGCTATTATGGCTCCTCGTTGAACTAGTCGTCCAATGCTGTAGTGGTTCTGAGGTTTGATGCTGTAGTTTTTAGTGTTTATTTCGTCAATGTTTTATTTTTCCACGGAACCCTTAGGATGTATGGCTCCCGCCATTGCGGCACCTTAATGAATAAATCGCTCAATGCTTAGTTATTCAGCGCACCGATGAAGGTTTTTTCCGTCAACATTTTTCACCGAGAGGTCTATATATTGGGATGGGGTATTATTTTATTATTACCCTTGTTAACTCTTGCTTGCTGTATCCCTATTGAGTCGAACTATGCATCTATGCTTAGCTGTCGGGATCTCGCTCGTTTGGGGTGCTGCCGTGGAAGTATTGGACCATCACGTCGACTGCAACTTGTTTTCCAGGTAGGCCAACCATGGTTTCTCCTTTTTCTTGAGTTTATGAGTCATTTTAGGAACTAGGGTGTTCCCCTGGTTAGGTTTTTCCCGTCGTCTGGTAGTTTTTCATTTAAGTATCGTTTTGTATTCTTACGGCGTAAGGTATCAGTCAGTTTGATAGTATTTGCGGAGGGGGGTTTTTCTTGATCTTGTTTGTAAGCCGTTATGAAAACTTGATCCTGGTCCGAAAGTTTAGGTAGCTGGTGCAAACAAGCGTTACGTTGTCTACACCATTTTTTGTGGGTTTGCTTATGGCCATGCTGGGAGGGAGTTTTCGATTCTCTTGCCATCGTGGTTTTACCCTATTTTTCTGGGACGCCGAAGGGTTTGATTTTCGGTCAGATTGGAATTTCTTAATAGGGTCGCACTTTCAAAGACTAGCGTCACTGATAGGGGTTTTTAGTTTTGGTGAAGAGTTAGAATGCATTTCAATTTAAAAATTGTATGTGCTATCTGGGTCATGTCTCAGCTACAGACAAACTTAGGAAATTTCAGACCTAGTTTGCTGAAGTTCTTTTTGCCTATCGATTATGCATTAATTTTTTGATAGTTTAACTGTTTAGAATGCATATGGAAGAAGTAAATGTTTTTATACTATTTTTCTTCATTCTTAGAACACTAACTATAAGCTCCAATATCCTAAGAACATTTTTGATCTATGACAGGGCAACTTCTTCAAGGAGATATCTCCCAAAGGAAAAAGAAGAAGGCACCTATTGCTAAGGGAGAACCAGATGTGGAAATCATTACTAAGGTGGAATACATCTACGAAGATACCAGAGCCACCATTGGAGTAGATCCAGACTACAAATGGGGTGAGATGTATTGGATGATTTCAAATCAGGATGTGCCTAATGTAGGATTCGAGGAATTGACCATATATGCCAACATCGAGAAATATGCTCTGATGAAGGTAGATACTAGACCTAAGCTGTTCCTATGCTCTGAGGTGATCGGCTGGATCCTTCCTAGGGAAGATGTGACCATCATTATATTAGAAAATACTGCCAACTAGGGCTATGCTGCATACAGTTCTAGTTATGTCTCATTGGCATATCACCTACCTCCTACTCAAGTATACTTAACTGAAAGTTGGCTGAAGGAGATAAATTTGGACCTGGTTGAAATAGTGAAGAGAATGATGAGACCTGGGAAGAAATTTCGAACCAGGCCATCAGGCGAATATGAAACAGCCACTCTCAGGACCTCTTATAGGTTTATAGCACTAATGTTGAATAGAGTGTTTGGGATATCTCATGGTAAAAGTTTCAAGTTGGGATGGATTCCCATTATTTTCTATGTGGCCACCCAGGGGACTATATTTAATTGGGAAAACATAGTGTCCAATATCCTCTCAGCTTGTATATATTTAGCTTTGGGAGGGGTGTCCCAGAAGAATTATGAGTTCTATATGATCTCCATCTTAGTGGACTGTATATTGTGTATCCAGTCATTTCCAACTTTAAGGTGCAATTGGGACAGGGACAGAACCCCTGTGTACACTGCATACAAAGTATTTTGGGCACACAAATATTATAGCCACTATAAAGAGATATGTGAACATTTCATTATGCCTTTGTACACTTTAATCTTCCTGGCAGAATGCAACTGTGTGTCCGAGGAGGAATTCAAAGTCATTGAGGAACATTGGAGCTATTATTTAACTGAAGAGGGGATGTACATTAGAATGTATGGTTGATCCAGGGCACCTTCTTTACTCCCTAAGTATGCCACTGATTATATGGTGCATAAAGAAGTAGTTAAGCAGGTTTATCTAGATGGTGTAGGAAGCTTCCTGTTTGAACATAAGAAGGTAGCCTATCCTGACATACCTTTCCGACTGGGAAGTTACAAATTTTCAAAGGTCAAACTAATTGCTGAATTTGTACAAGAGTTGGAGCATTTTCGTTTGTGGGAGATGAACTTCCACAGGACTGACTCCCGAAACAAGGTTACAGAGCATTGTAAAGAATCAAATGTTCATTTTGAATATACAAAATTTCTGTCACAAGGATGAATAAATCTTCAGGAATGCAAAGAATATAACTGCATTGAAGAGAAGGTTTAAACAGAAAATCACCATTGTGGGTGGTAAGAGAAAAACCGCAGAAAAGAAAGCTAAAGAAGAGGAAGCCAAGAAGAGGGCAGAGGATGCTAGGAGGCTAACACAAGAGGCTGATAGTTGGTTAAATAATGAAGAAGAAGAAAGAAAGAAAGTTGCAGAGGAAGCAACAAAGAAGGAAGAGGAAGAAAGAAAGAAGAAGGAAGATGAAGAGATAAAGAAAAAACAAAAGGAAAGTGAAGGTCTAATATTAACAGGAGATAAGAAAGACCAGCAAACTACTGACCAAATAGATACACAAGAAGCACATGAGCATACCGATCAAGTGCATGAACAAGACAATCCTGACCCTCAGGAGTCTGCTGTAACTTCTGGCAGCACCCAAGAATAGGTTGTTTTTCTTGGATTGAATCTAATACCTTTTATGCAGAAGGAAGGAGAAGAGGTACCTGATTTCAACACCATATTCTATGAAAAGGACAAGAAGAGGATTGTCAAGAGAATTGAGAAAAAAGTCGAAACAGGAGGACAATCAGGTATGATGATTATTGATAACACTTTGGTGCATGGGATAGATGCAGATCCACGACTGACAACCAAAGCTGGGGTGGAATTAACCTAGGCCACTAAAGACAATGTGGATAGACTTATGAAATACCTTGAGCAGTCAAGGAAAAATGAAGAACAATTAAAGGAAACTCTAAAAATGGAGAGGGATGAAGGTAACAAGTTAAAGGGAAAATTTGAGGATATGCATAATGAAGTAAGGGCTTCGAAGATAGAATGCCAAACATTGTAGGTAAGCAAGATGGCCTTGGAATTCTTAGTAGAGAAAAATGAAATGGATGCTCAGAATAGTCTAGTAGAACTACATAAGATACAACTAGAGTATCAGGTATTGAAGACAGAGAATAGTGACCTCAAAGTATCATATGAAGCTCTGAATGCAAAAAAGGACCAGCTGCACAGCAAAATGGTTGAGTTGGAGGCACAAAAGGTCACCACAGAAGAAATGGAAAAGCAATATCGAGTGCAGGTGGCAAGTTTTGAGGGACAGATTGCTTCATTAACAGCATCACCTAAGGATGCCAGTGAACAGAAGACTGATATCCAGCCTGTGAAGGAGCATGTCCTTGCTCAATGAAGAAGAGTGCACCAACTGCAAATATCTATTGAATAAGAAAGGTGTAAGATCTTACAGATAGATAGCAGGTTGCAAGAAATCCTGGACACTACTTCATATTTTGTAGATAGATCTCAGGATATTTTGGAATTCCTGACAAGAAGAATAGTTTGGTTAGAAACAAGCGAAGAAATCCCTGCAGAACTACCTGCTAAAGATCGACATAGCTTAAAGTAGTATTACGACTTATTAGAATTTGCAATAAATATTGCAGAGGAATTCAAGAAGACTGTGAAGAAAACGAGAGGAGCCTGTACTGAATACTATAGAAGGGTGTTGGTCACCTACAACAGATGCCAGGTTGGTGCAGAACAAACACTGGATGCATTACTAGAACATGAGTTGTTCATAGAACAGTTACAGAGTAGGTACTAGAAAGATGAGCAGAAAATTCAACAAGTCAAGGATCTAGATGAGAAGATCCTGAAGAATGCAGTAGCTCATTCAGCAGTCAGCATCCATTTACTTGAAGATCGGCTACGTTTGAGTCCAGCAATAATAGAGGTGGTTAAGAATCACGCCGCAAAATATGAAATAAACATTCGTTTTCTTGAACCTTCAGATTTTGAAAGCATAGTAGCAGAGGCCCAAGCGTGGAAAAGGTTCATCAATGATCAAGTGGGGCCCTTTTCATAAAGTGCTCTATTAAATTTTTGTTTTAAATGCAATATATTGTATAATGTATGAGCACTCACCACAGGATGAATTTTGGGAATTGAATCATTGGGGAAGCCCAAGAGTCATTTCGGGGCAGCCCAAAAGTTTTTCTTTTTTGTATAAGTATAGGAGAGTTAGATGTAGAGAGGGACTTTTTCCCAGATATATTTGTGAGAGTGTGATGTAAGAAGAACTATTTCCTTTTGCATAAAGATATTACAAGTTTCCTGTTGGAGAAATCTTTGTGGAAGGTTTCAAGTGTTGTGCTATGGATTTGTTGAATGTGAACTATTTCATTTTTAGCTGTTATCCATTAACTGTGAGATTGCTCTAACTCTTTGAACCTATGTTCTTGTTATGAATGCGCTTTAGTTTATTCTATAAAATTTCCACTATGAGTAATGAATGTTGTTCATAAACAATTAGCTATCTGGTTGTTCATATATTTATAAATGTTCATGTATTTTGAAATAAGTAAGAGCTATCTGTAATTTTTCTTAATGCATGCACAAAATACATTACTCATTGATGAATAATAATCTTGCTCCCTAGGGATAGGTTAGATAGTTAGTTTTAGTTTTTTCTTGTTGTGTGTGCTTTATATGCGAGAGAGTTAAGACGAGAGGTACAAACATGCGCATCACATTGTGACCGCTCCTCGTATTCTCTATCAATCTGCATTTTTAGATAGGCACTTGCAGCTCATACTTAAATACAAAAACTAAAAACATACACAGTGGACCAGGACGTAACCGATAAAACCCTTTATTTTTGTTACTTGACCTACAGTAGTCGGACCATAAATCGGACGGATTCCCCATACCAAACAGTAACGGGCTAGTTGGGAACGTTTACTCGGGAGAATCCCTAACTATTGTTACCTGTGATTTTCTAGGCCTCAACACACTGAAATAAAACAAAGGCAAGTGACAAACCAAACCTATCCAGAGATAGAAAAGGATAAAACAGTGTCTAGAACCCTGATCATTGATTCAGACAACCAACACTCGAACCTTTCACCCAATAGGAAAATCCACTTCAAGTTGCCAACAAAAATACAATCCAAGCAATAAAAACTCAAGGGCTTACTAGGAAGCACAAAGTATGGCTAACAATGTCATCAAACTTATAATGCAATGTTAAAAACAAAGACCACTAAGAAAAACAAAATCCACAGAGGGACAAGGACAAGCAAACCCTAACCCAAAAATTTTGTTGCTCAGGCTTGTATACGACGGTGTACAAGAGCAACCCATCTACTATACGTGACTGCACAATAGAGCAACCCACGTACACAGACCTCTATACGTGACTATGTAATAGAGAAACCTGAGTACAAGATTTAAATTTTCCAAAAAAGAGAAAAAATACAAAGGTCTTCAAACACCACTACAAGTATGAACCAAGACAAGAGACCACACATTGAATCAAAGCAAAGACTGGGCACGGATCTACAGAGTTAACCCACAATAGTCTGGGCTTCCCAGTGGAGTCGCCAGTTCTGTTGTTTAGGAATAAACACCCTTATAACCTAGGGTCTGGGGTTACCAACTTACTTCTAAAACTTGCAGACAAATAGCTTTGGTCAAATGCAGAAAGGAAATAGGAAGAAATATTGGACTCACCTGATTACTGATGGTTGATCCAAGCTTTATCTTCTTCCGCTCTGCTTCTCTCCAAAGATTTCAAGGATGCACCTCCTTCACCTGCAAAAAGCCAATTCTCCAAGTACAATCTTATACATGTATATATAAAAGGTTAGATAAACAACATATATAGTGCTTAATCAAATATATTCATCAAGCCCTAATACATGAAAGAGACTCAACACAATGTTGGAAGAAGAATTCTCTTTATTAATAATCAGTGAATGAGATAAGTGTACAACCCAACGTCTGAGACAAGGACTCCTCTGCAACCGAAGGAATATGAGTTCTACTGCTCCAATACTTCTGAAGATATACCACCAGCATAACTTTGCTCTCCAAAATTCATTGATTAATGCCCTCCCCAAGGCCTCTATTTATACTTTGGGAAATGGAGCAGTTTCAAAGGTTAAGGAGGTTGAGACAGTTGAGATGGTTAATGATTAGGGCTCAACTAATATCCATTAATCATGATTTATATTTTTTAATGTCGAATGGAGGTGTACATGACTATTACTATAAGCAACCCGTGTATGACACGCGAGTCTCTTAAAGGAAACCCGCATATAGATCTGTACGTGGGTTGTAATGGAGATAGTTGCATACAGTACATGAGTTGTCAATGAGGATAATCACATATGTACATGAGTTTCAATGGAGATAGTCATGTACACCATTCCATACCTAGAAAAATAATGTAGCAAGCTGGTTGAAAGGTAAATGCATCTCATGTCATGCCCATCTATAGTGTTTTGGTAAACTTCAATCCTAAAGTGTCCTTTTTTGTACCAACATAATGAATTGTCGGCACTCGGACGGAGGAGTGCCATTTGGGTTGATAACAGTTACCAATGTTTCATCTAAAACTGACAGACATCCAGAAGTCTCAGACAATTGATACTATGGGTATTTGGAAGATATTATATAGTGTGACTTTAAATCCTTTAAGGTAGTTCTATTCGTTTTCAAATGGTACGGGTTATGATTGAATATGATCCTAATATAACTATTATTGAACATGATAATGGATTTACCATGGTAAACACAGGGTTTTTTAATCCAGGAACAGAGCCCTATGGTCTTCCAAGACAATGTAAACAGATATTTTACTCAAAGGTTCCAGGTAAAGCAGGATGGTCATTTGTTGTGAGACACGATCCAAGGAGAAGGTCAGTAAAGTATTACCTAGACGATGATAATGAAGAGGGTTCCCTGGAAGAAGGATATGATGATGTAGAGCATGATCAACATGATTTAGGTGATGATGATGATCCAACAGAAGATGTACTCCAAGAAATATTTGAATCCGATGATGTAGCAAACAATGCCAATGAAAGTTATACCAATGATGACACAATGAGCATAACTGATGATGATGACGATGATGATATGGCCAACCCTTACAATTTTGACTCTGGATCTGATGATACATGTGATTACTTGGATGCAGAAGACGATGACATGGATGAAGAAGACAATTAAATATAATTAATGAAAGGTAAATATTTAATTAGATCTATTCTTTTATATTATTTTTTTAAAGAGTTACTAACATCATCACCATCACCATCGTCCTCATGTTGATCATCATCGTCATCATCATCGTCATCGTCGTCGTCGTCATCAGACATCTTCATCTTCATCATCATATTCATCATCATCGTCGTCATCATCGTCATCTTCATCTTCATCTTCATCTTCATCTTCATCTTCATCGTCATCGTCTTCAATAGCATCACCGTCAATATCGACATCATCATCATCATCATCTTCATCATGATCACCATCATCATCATCTTCATCGTCATCTTCATCTTCATCATCATGACCATCATCATCATCGTCATCCTCATCAACATAATTATCACCAACATCATCATCTTCATCATAATCGATGAAGATGACATCATTATCCTCATGATCATTGTCATCGTCGTCATCAAAATCATAATTATCATCATCATCGTAGTCGTCATCATCATCATCATCATCTTCATCGCCATAATCATCATTAAAATTAAACCTAGATCAAATTAATTACATGATATCATTGTCATCGTCATCATCGTCAACGATGAAATATAATGAAAGGTAAATATTTAACTAGACCTATTATTTTATCTTATTTCTTTTTAAAAAGAGTTACGGACATCATCATCATCATCATCATCATGTGGATCATCATCGTCATCATCCTCACCATCCTCATCATCATCATCAACATTATCATCATCCTCATAATCTTCATCATATATAATCATCATCATCATCATAATCATCTTCATCATGATCACCATCATCATCATCTTCATCATCATCTTCATATTCATCTTCATATTCATCTTCATCTTCATCTTCATCATCATGACCATCATGACCATCGTCATCCTCATCAACACAATCATCACCAACATCATCATCTTCATCATAATTGATGAAGATTACATCCTTATCCTCATGATCATTGTCATCATCATCATCTTCATCATCGGCGTCATCATCATCATCATCCTCATCTTCATTGCCATCATCATCATTAAAATTAAACCTAGATTAAATTAATTACTTCATATCATCGTCATCATCGTCTATAGCGTCGTCATCGTCTTCATCATCATCGTCATCATCGTCAACGATGAAATATGATGAAAGGTAAATATTTAATTAGACCTATTATTTTTTCGTATTTCTTTTTAAAAACAGTTACAAACATCATCATCATCATCATCATGTGGATCATTGTCGTCATCATCCTCACCATCCTCATCATCATCAACAACAACATCATCATCATCATCATTATAATCATCATCATTATAATCATCATCATCATAATCACCCTCATCATCATCTTCATCATCATTGTCATCGTCATCATCGTCTTCATAATCATGACCATCATCATCATCATCATCCTCATCAACATAATCATCACCAACATCATCATCTTCATCATAATCGATGAAGATGACATCGTTATCCTCGTGATCATTGTCATCATCGTCATCAAAATCATAATTATCATCATCATCATCATCGTCATCGTCATCATCGTCATCATCATAATCTTCATTATCGTCGTCGTCATCATCATCATCATCATCTTCATCGCCATCATCATCATTAAAATTAAACCTAGATCAAATTAATTACTTCATATCATCGTCATCGTCGTCTATAGCATTGTCATCGTCTTCATCATCATTGTCCTTATCGTCAACGATGAAATATAATGAAAGGTAAATATTTAATTAGACCTATTCTTTTATCTTATTTCTTTTTAAAAAGAGTTACAGACATCATTATCATCATGTGGATCATCATCATCATCATCCTCACCATCCTCATCCTCATCATCAACATCATCATCATCATCATCATCTTCATCATATATAATCATCATCATCATCATAATCATCATCATCATAATCACCCTCATCATCATCTTCATCATCATTGTCGTCATCATCGTT
>LPNX011036814.1:102228-109728 GCA_001517045.1 Pseudotsuga menziesii | reverse complement strand
ATAACATAAAACAATAAAAAAAACTACCTGTTGCGCTATTTTCATTTCAGCTTCACGAGAAAGCTTCTTGCTCTATGCATCTCGTCGAGTGCTTGTCGTTCAGTGATCAGTGATGTTCTGAGCAACTTGGCCGGAGAATTATCAATGGGAGCAATGATTTGGACAGTGGGAGCAATGCTTTGGACAATGGGAGCAACGATTTGGACCCACGAAGACTAAGGAGAGTGGATTGTGGTTTTGTAGCGGACAAGGAGGCCAATTGTCAGTCGAGACAATGCATCCCAAAATTGTGAGTATCGTGCCCTAATTCATGTCTATTTTAAAAATTTTAAGATAGTTCTGCAAATATCCATGGTTTCATTACCAATCGAGGAAAGGAAGAGGCTATTAGAGTAGGTTACCCTCATTGATCAACACCCACGAAAATAGAGGTAATAGGGGTAAAAATAGAGTTTCATTTGACTCGCATTTGACCCATATTGGCTGATATGGATTCTGAAATATGGCCAGTCTGAGCGTTATAATTAGTGGACAAACCCACCACATTTTGGTTCACATTCAAACTGGTTTGGTTGTTTTTATTTCAGTTATCTCAGCAACCGGTTCCCAAATAAGCTATTAAGCCGACCCCACCAAAATGAGATGCTTAAGGGAGGTTCAAAGAAGGATTCTAGTTCCCCCATAGCCATGATAGATAGAGTTTTTTTGCTCCCATGTATACTAGGTCCGGTGGAGAAGGATGAAAATCGGTCATTGCCCCGAGCGGGATTTCCGAGCCCTATTTTGTTATAAGCAAGGAAGCTCAATCGTTTTAAACTAGTTTCCTCAGTTTATGTAGAAGTTATAACAGTTAAACAACTTAAAGTGGGCTAAACATATTTCCCAATAGCTTCAGTTAAAGCATCGATAAAGAGTTCCATACCCTGTTGAATGGCATATAATTGACCCAGCGAGTGGACCCATCATAAGCGGAGTCCAATAGATGAACAGCAGAGGCTATTAGAGAAGGTTACCCTCATTCAGCACCCACAAAAATAGAGGTAATAGGGGTAAAAATAGGATGATAGGCGCAAGCTGAAAAATATAGATGCACCCAAGCGTGAAATCGAGGAGAAGGCACATGTACCCTAAGCACTCAGGTTTTTACAAAAAACTTCAACTATAATTCAAGATCATTATAAAAGCGCTAGGTTAGAAATAAACTTGAACCTAACCCAGTATTTTCCAAATTGTAGCGACAATAGGGGTTTGCCAGAATTCTGCCAAATGTTATGGATTTCTTCTTTAAGGTGTTTTATTATAGAAACCTTGTATTAGAAAGCAACTCAAACCTAACCCAATAATTCCCAAATTGTAGTGACAACATATGTTGAATCAATTCCCTAGTATCTTTGATCTTATCATGTTTAATAAACCCTTAGAATATGAAGTGTTTAATTTGAACCATTGGGTGAATCTTTCCAACAAATTCTACTTTAGGGACCAGGACTGCTGGTTTTAGATGAAGGGAATTTCCCACGCAATAAGGACACCAACATACTCCATGTTCTTTCCCAAATACATAGGAGGAGACGGGTGTTATTGTCATGCACCCTTTTTCAAAACAATTTTAAAGAACTCTTCAATCTTTTGAGGTTGGTAAGGCCTAATATTTTAGATTTGAACTCTTTTCAATCCTTCTTCAGCCAATTGATCACTAGAGTGGATGTTAGTTCTTGGAGATCCTGTAGAGTGGATGCTTGGTTGCTCTATAGGTTCCAATTATTTAGCTTCCTCATTAAATAATTACTTGATATGTTGACTTCTTGGAGTCATGTGTTATTTTTGGGTAGTTCCTTCCAGTCTTCAATTTGTACCTTTCTTTCCTCTAATTTATGTCATATTGTATGCTTGATAATTGATATATTTACACGTGTTGGACTAGTTTCAACATGCCATGGTAGTGTTTTTTTTTTGGTGTCCTTCCCCTTTCTCTTGCATCTATCATGTATGAATATGTGTTAATTCTTCTAACATAGGGAATTATTCCTATACATTCAAGATCCATTGAGCAATTTTCATATAATTCCATCAACTGATAGGGTCTAAGCCACATGTAATTGAGTTTCTCCACCTTATCCTTTTTTGTTGTTGTATAGAAAGACTAGTTGTCTTTCTTCAAACTCCTATTTCTTTAATGTTCTCACATTATCTCTTCATTCTTACCTTTTCCATGATTTGGTGGATCATTTACCATAACCTATATTCATCTAGTTTTTCTAGTTCCTCTAACCTATACTTAATGTATTTATGTTTTGCTCATTGTTCCTTTACTACAATACATAGTGACAACTTACCAGCTAGTATTGTTTTCTTCCCATGACTCTAGTCAAGGCCTTGAGACCCATCCCACTGTGCAAAAAATATTTAATTTCTACATATTCAACTTGTATGCGAAAGATCCACTTCAACAAATATTTGGTATGGTTGATGGAATTAATCATGACATATTAACTCAAGAATATTATTTTAAGGCCTAATTCCCTCAATTTCTTCCCCAACCATGAATCAAGACCCATCCCTAGTGTACTAATCCACAAATTAGCACCCATATCCCATTCATAGAATAATGTCCCCCTATACAATACATGTTTGTGACTTGATGGCTTGTTCTTGGTTCTTGGTACCTAAATTTTTCATGTAAATCCTAAGGGCCTTATTATCCACCCATCCCCATTATTAAGGTCTTAAGACCCATCCCTACTATCCAATGAATTATAAGAGAAACCACACACCACTTGGAAATCAAATATCCCCTTCAAAGGGTCTAAGTGATGGTTTAAATCCGTGATCATTATGAAATTGATTAGGATACCCCAAGATGTCCAAGAAAACCATTAGAATATTCTCTGAAGTGTTGGGTTATACACTATAGAGTAGCACTGAAGACGTTAAAACATCCACTCTAGAGGATCTCCAAGAACTGACATCATTATTTGTCCATTACTGTAAAGGCGATGTACTAGAAGATTTTCCTGGACTTGTTGATTTCACCATGAAGTTGAACGTAAATGATAAACAAAGAGGAGCACTAAGCAAGCTACAACACTTTGTAGGAAATCGAATGAGTAGACATATAATGTTTGCAGCAGTCTGCATACATCCTTCACTTGAATGATGTTAGTTCTTGGAGATCCTGTAGAGTGGATGCTTGGTTTCTCTATCAATTGCTTCTTGCAATTTATAATAAACTTGGCCCAATATCCTGATTCGACCATGAGGTGCTTAGTTCACTGGAAATTGGGTTAGGTAATACTTGGCCATTAATGCACAATCATGAATCTTATGGTTTATGCTTTGGGTCTTGAAGCAAGTACTAGGTATTTTGATGTCCTCCATTTTTTATTTGAACATTTTATGTCAATTTTCACCGTGTCTGATTTTTTTTTGCCCCTCTTACATTTAATATGCCCAAAATGATTTTTTAGGTCTGAATTTAACCCAGGATTACCCAGAATTGAGGATTTAGGGATACTTATTGCTAATTTATGGTTGAGGTTTCCTTAGAATGGTTTCTCACTGCTCTATGAAGGTCAAATAAGGAAAAGAATTGGATTAACTACACCTAAAAATATTTAACCATGCCCAAATGTGCTTGGAAATAGCCTCGATTTGCTTCTTACACCAATTAGGATTCCCATTGTTGTTCTTCTCATTGACAGAACTTCTCAAAATTTGGGTTATACCATTGATTAAAACTTAGAATAGTCCCAAACTGTGCACAGGTCACCTAGATTTAAAAAAAATGTTGTCTCGTGCTTTGTATGGAGGTGAAAAATCCACCAAGATGATTCAACATGTATGAATATCTCTTCATTTATCAGCTCCAACCTCGGGACAAAATTATGTGATATGTGTAACATTGGCCTTTTTCTCGATGAATATCCAACGTTCCAATTCCTTATCAAGTTATCCCTTCTAATCATTTGGTGCCAATAACATGAATCAAGGCCTAATTGTGGTTTATTATTGGATTGCTAGCTACAAATGATGGTATGAACTGAAAGAGTGCCTTCAGCCTTAAGCCCATAATTTCATAAAAACCCTTATCAAATTAACAAAAAACATGTATCCTGGCAGTAGTAGGTAACAATTCAACACCAAGAAAGGGAGCATGCCATTTTTGTTTATGTTCTTGATTCTCATGCATTTCCTGCCTAGATCAACAGTGAGAGTGTCCCTATTTGATCAGGATTAAGCTAAACAGGTGGAGAAGTTAGTTGCAGGGGTAGTCCTATTCAGAGTGCACAGTGGATGACCTCAATAGTGTATAAGCTGCAACATATGGCTCATTTCCATCTCCACCTTTTGGGCCTGAACCTGAATTTATAAGTGGATATTAAGAAGTCGTTTTTTTTTCCTATTTTTTTTTTTTAATAAATGCATCTTATATAATCTTAGTGTTCAAAAAATACCACTTCAATCTAGACAAATGAATGGGCTAGGTTACAATTATGGGTTCAAGACCTTTTTCATCTTCACAACAGAGGGATTGTTCCACAAATTTCCCTCTCATTCTTGTCATTAGTGACCCATAAGAAGCGAAGAAAACTTGACATAAGGAAGGCATGCCTTAACTCCCATTATAAGGAGGATGACCCAATTATAAGGTGTAAAAAAAATGAAGACAAACATCCTATTATCCAATATACTAACTCCAGATTCATCCCAATCAGATTAGCATTAACCTCATATATTGCCAACTTACCTTACCATATCCTTTAGACAAATCTAGCTTTAGAACCATAGTTGATATTTTGTTTCATTTTATTGAGTGTGAACCCTCATGAACCACCCTAATCGCATCATGGATCTGCATAACTAGAAATTCTAGAATTCTTTCATCACTCTCAACTTGTATTCCTTTATTAAATCATATCAAAATTTAAAACCCAAATAATTTCTACCGTGCAACCATTAGGAAATGGATTTTTTGAGTTCTGAAAGGAATTTATCACTGCTTTGATCTCTTCTTTTGATATGTGTTATCCCCCTATTTGCATCAGGTGTTTAGTTGATAATTATGAGTTATCCTTGGTATAATGGAGACATTCTGGGCAATATTTGTTGGTGAAAAGGGATGTAAATGTCCCCTTCTCCTAAATCTAGGCCCTATAAGTCTTCATTTTCAGTTTTGGGCACAATTAAGGACTGTCCATGTCCTCCTGCAACATAGAACATGCCTTTAAGCAGTTATGGGTGTGAATATAGACAAGAGTAGCAATATGATGTTTTGGGCTCTTTTCCTCATAATATAAGGTGTAACAAGATCTAAAGGGAAAATCTGGGTTATATTGGAGGACATATTTATGCATAAAAAGTATTTCTTGGTTTATTTGGGCATGCCATTGGTAAAACAATATTGAAACAACCATTTCATGGGTAAAGGAAACTGTAAGAGACCTAATTAGTCATGTTGGTATGGACATGTTGGTAAACCGTTCATAGATAAGATACACTATATCAAACAAACAATAATGCACAAACTGATATAAACTTTATTCTATGTTTCATTCAAAATCCAACATTACATTTAAACAATGAAACCCATTCTCTCATTGTTCCTGTTAGTCTTAAAAGAAGCTACTCCCTGGACCTTGTTACAAGGGTAAGGAGATGAGACAAAGAAATCGTCCCACTGGGAAATATGCCTCTAAAGTGTTGCGTTATGCACTACAGAGTAGCACTGAAGAGGTTAAAACATCCACTCTACAGGATCTCCAAGAACTCAACATCATTATTTGTCCATTACTGTAAAGGCAATGTACTAGAATATTTTCCTGGACTTGTTGATTTCACCATGAAGTTGAACGTAAATGATAAACAGAGAGGAGCACTAAGCAAGCTACAACACTTTGTATGAAATCTAATGAGTAGACATATAATGTCTACAGCAATCTGCATACATCCTTCACTTGAATTATGTTAGTTCTTGGAGATCCTGTAGAGTGGATGTTTGGTTGCTCTATCGCTTGCTTCTTGGAATTTATAATAAACTTGTCCCAATATCCTGATTCGACCGTGAGGTGCTTAGTTCACTGGAAATTGGGTTAGGTACTATGTTGCACAAGTTTCTGGAACGCAGGTACGTCGGGCACGCGGACACGAGTATCCAATACGGCTAGAAGCTTCGCCCAAATTTGCAGGAAACGTCGGGTTGGGAGCGGCAATAATATATATTAATTTTTTAAAAATATATTAAAAAAAATAAAGTTAAAAAATACATAATTGATTAATTTCATAGCTTAAACTATTTTATCCTCTTATTCCTCTAGTAGTGTCATGAAATTCATTCTTTTTAAATTTGCTCACTCCTTTAGGTCCACATTATACAAATCTCACTATAATCTCACATTGCTCCTAAGAGTTCCTAGTATTTGGGTGCCTCTGCATTTTTTTTTATGGTAACTACTACTTACTTCTAATTTGAATGAACTTGATTGTTTTAAGTTCAACTAACAAACTTTCAAATCTTTTGGTATCTTGAATTTTATATGGTTTATGATCCTAAATTGCTATATCAGTCAGTATGAATAACATAAGCTAGCTATAATCATTTGAGATATGAATTAAAGTAGTTCAATATCTTAGTATTGTAAAAAATTCATGTATATTCACCTAAGTACACTTGCAACATATATTGAGTGTGAATGGATTTAAACATTTAAGAAGTGTGCGCCTTCTTTATTTATATAACCTTGAAAATAAAATAAAAATGGCATTATTGATAGATTCAATTGAAATTTTTGTTATTGGTGATTTCTTGACACAATAAACTTCATTCATTCAATTGATTTTCAACACTTTTCTTATGATTTTGGCCTCCGCATGGTCGGGAGCTTGTAGAAGTTCCCAATAAAAAGGGAGTGGCAAAATCAAGTTCCCCAAAAGCTCCCGAAAAGCTCCCAAGTTCCCAAGGAAGCTCCCATCAAAAAGGGGACGTTTCGTACCAGCTCCCAAGCTCCCAGGAGCGGGGAAACGTCGGGTACGGGTTACCAAAATCCCGGGAGCGGTACCCGTGCAACTATGGTTAGGTAATATTTAGCTATTAATGGACCATCATGAATCGTATGGTTTATTCTTTTAGTCTTGAAGCAAGTACTAGGTATTTTTATGTCCTCCATTTTTTATTTGAACATTTTATGTCAATTTTCACCGTGTCTGATTTTTTTTGCCCTTCTTACAATTAACACGATAAGATGACCTTTGTGGTTTAGACAGTTGGTTAGCTTTAGAATTATTCCCTGTTTTGAGTTATCTTTGATGCTTCCTTGCCCTTTTTCCATCCCCTTGGTTTCATCAAATCATTGAGGAAGGCATGATATAGTTAATTTAGGAGCCTTTTGAATTGTGCAGAATAGTCTTTTCTGGTTCTTTCTACTATGGCATTGCCTTAGGGTTTCCTTAGGGTTGAAAATTAGTATGGGAAAACAAGTTAGCATTTTCTTAGGGTTTAAAAAT